>QANX01006589.1:0-41454 GCA_003254975.1 Ochetophila trinervis
TCTATAAATTTCCATCATTTCATTCATTTTTTTATCGATATCGATATTTTGTCGATATTTCCATCGATATTTCCGTATTTTGAACCTTCGATATTTCCGTCGATACCGATATTTTCATCCTTGCTTATGCCTAATAACAAAATCTTTGTTTTCCAGTAGGACAAATTTGATAGGAGACACTACGCTAAAAGCTTGGATCAACAACACCAAATGCGTGACATAGAAAAAAATTACGTGGCGAAAAATTAATTCCCGATACAAAATTATTGCGTCGTCTTTATTTTAACAAAATGATGACAAAAAAACATCGCCAAAATGTTTCATCAGCTATGGCAAAAAGATTCAGTGACACGCATATATCAACTATCGCAAAAAATCTGAGCGTCAAACACATTCAGCAACAAGCACTCGACGAGTGTCGCAGAACATTTGCAAGCCAAATACATTTCGCGATGCATATTCTGCATATGTCACAAAAAAACTGCTCGCCAAACACATTTAGTGACACGAACTCAACAAGTGTCGCGAAACATTTGCGCAACAAATACATTTGGCGACACATATTCTGCATATGTCGAGAAAAATTTGTGCTAAAAAATCATTTGTTACACAAGAACTTAACATGTTGCTAAATAATTAGGCGCAAAACATAATTATCAACACCCAAAATACATTTGGCAACAAATGTTTAGCAATGTCGCGAAAACTTTACACATCAAAAAAACATTCGCAACGAAAGAAGATAAAGTGTCGCTAAATAATTAGGCGCAAAACGTAATTTGTGAAAAAATGTGACACAGGTGTTGCCAATAATGGCTACAAGGCAACATTTGCGTCGCTAATCATGTCCAATTAGTGACACATGCATTTTGTGTTGCTAAATTTCACTCATTAGCGATGCAGGTGTTGTCTTTTGCCTATTATTGGCAACACCTGCATCGCCTTTTCCCACATTAGCGACACATTCATATTTGTGTCGCTAATTTGGGAAAAAGCAACGTTGGTGTCACCAATAATAAGGAACATGTGATACTAGCGTCGTTAATGAGGAAAAATAATTCAATATTTGTATCGGTATTTGAACTAACATACCTTGGTATTTAATTCACACATACTAAAAATTAATTCACACCTACCACAATTATTTCACAATACCAAAAGAATCAATTCGCACCTACCATTCTCTATCAATAAATATGTACCTCTATTTTGAAGGAGTATCATCTATTATTCTAAATGAAATATTCATCAGAAAAGGAAAAAAATTTCTCAAATATATAGGCATAAATATTCTTATGTCTTTTTCTCTTCGATTTAGCTGATACTCTTTCAAAATAGAAGCAAATGTTAAAATATTCTTGACCATTGCTCTTTTTTATGTGTTCAACCCACTACAAATTGTCAATCTATAATCCTCAAGAAGTTTACCAAACTAAAGATCAAAGGTTTCATTATTTGTTCTTTAGATAGGGATCGAAGCTGGATCGCAAAAGCAACAATCTTTGGAAAACTAGGATTGAAGAGGAGCTTCATTGGTGGGAGCAGCTACGAGGAATGAGTCAACATATAAAGATGCTGAATATATTATTTGTTATGAATAATTACAAAAGAATATTTTATTTTGTTAGATATTCTTTTTGATTTATCTCTTAGATCAAGCTGATACTCTTTCAAAATAGAAGCAAATGATGAAATATTTATGATATTGACTCTCTTTAAGGTGTTTGACCCACTAAAAATTATTGATCTATGAGCCTCGGGTAGTTCACATACCTAAAGATCAAATGTTTCATTATTAGTACACTGCATGCGTGGCCAAGCTGGGTGTAGAGAATGGCAATCAAAACTTGGACAAGGCTTACCATAGTCTGCTCTCTTGGTTATTTTTCATTTGCTGAGATCAATAGAGAATTTATGTAAACCTGAGAAGCTCTCTCGGTCATTTTCCGATTAATTTTTGAGATCGATGGAGAATTTATGTAAACCTGATAAGCTCACTCAGTCATTTTCCAATTAATTTTTGAGATCCATAGAGAATTTATGTAAACATGTTCGGTTCTAAAAGAGTATTGTTTGTTATGTAATGTCAATATAAAATCAAAATATTCTATATATTTCGTCGGATAATTTTTTGTATATATATATGTATACATATTCTTTTAGCATATATATATATATATATANATATATATATACATACAGGACTGCTACAAACCCCACCAGCCGGGGTTTGTAGCGTCCCCGACTGTTAAATTCAAATAACAGAGTCAGATTTTAATTTTGACCGATTCTTTAGTTTGACACACATGCATATCGCGTGGGAGGAAATCTGATATCAGCTTCCGACTCTCCTGCCACAGCCCTCCTCCCCGACTCTTTTGCCACAGCCCTAAATCAAACCCGATTACCGCCCAAGGTTCTGCCTTCCAGCCACTCCGCCGATTGAAAGCCTGACCGGTGAGAGCACCGATTGCAGCCGAAGGAATCGGCCTGAAGCTCTCCGACTCAGCCTCCCCTCCCTTCCCCGAGAAGCCGCGATCTCCTGCCCCGATTCCCAGCCCTAAATCAAACGATTTTGGCCGTAGGTTCTGCAATTGCTTCTAGCCACTCCGCTAATTGAAAGCCCGACTAGTGGGAGTGCCGATTCTCGCCGAAGGAGTCTACTGCAAGCTCTCCGACTCAGCCGAGTCCCCCCTCCCCGAGAAGCAGCGATTCTCCACTGTAGAAGCTCCTCGAGTGCCGCCGACTCCCAACAAGCACCGATTGCCGCCGAAGCCATTGAAGTCGACTGAACCTTCTTGGCTTTCCTTCCTTTCCCAAACAGGTTTCTAACTGAAGCTTCTCAGCTGAACTCCTTTTTTTGTTTTTTTTTTGGGCTGAATTTTTTTATTTGATATGTCAAATTAGGAATTTATGTAGATGGAATTGTGATATGGTGTTATGATATCAGATTGTGTTATGGTGTTATGGAATTGTGATGGAATTGGAAGCACGGTTCTGAAGGAATTTAGCCTATAATATATATATTTTTTTGAAAATAATAAATATTAAATGGAATTGGGCTAGATCAGCAAGCAAAAGGAAAAAAGCTTTTTTGAAAAGTTATAAAAGATGGAATTGTGATATGGTGTTATGATATCAGATTGTGATATGGTGTTTACTGAAGTCAACAGCCCAAATATAAATAAATTAGATAGTTAGCACATCCCCTAATAAGATTATACTAAATTCAGTAGCATGTACAATTTAGTATAATTTATTACTAATTTACTACATTAGATGATTATTACTAATTTACTAAAAGCCGTAGCATGTATAATTTAATTTTTAATGATGATTCTTACTGAATGGGTAGCAATTGCAATTTATATTGAAATTCTTTTGTAGAGCAATTAATTTATACTAATTTAATGATTTTCAGAAATTGAAGCTTATTGTTCCAACATGTCAGATGATAACGAAACACAATATTATACTCCACAAGTTGCAGATGAGATAAAACCAAAAGTTAGTCAGGAATTTTCAACAGTTGATGAGGCTTTCGATTTTTATAATGCTTATGCAAGACATTGTGGATTTAGTGCAAGGTCAAACAATAGCAAAAGAAAAAAAGGTGAGCTAGTGTGGAAACAAATTGTTTGCTTCAAGGAAGGGCAAACAAATGATTATTATGAGAAGAGAGAAAATATACAGTCGAAAGATCGAATGAAAGGAATTGAGGAATTACTCGAGTTGGTTGTCAAGCTAAGATGACGGTGGTTAAGCGGAAAACATGATTGAAATGGGTTGTTAGTCTTTTTATTGAAGGGCAAAATCATTCTCTTGCTACTCCAAGGAAGGTTCATTTGTTAAGGTCACATAGAAATGTGTCGGCCGCAAAAAGAGTTTTGAGCCAACAGTTATCAGAAGCAAATATTCCAACTTGTCAACAAATGAGAGTGATGGAAATAGAATTGGGTTGTCCTCAAAATGTCGGATGTACTGAGAAAGATATAAGAAACTATATACAGAGAGTGAGGGATGAGCAAAAAGATCTTGATGCAGAATTGTTAATAGAATTTTTTTCTTCTGAGAGAGAAAAAAATCCATCTTTTTACCTTAGTTTTGAACTGGATAGTGAAAATCGACTTGTCAGATGTTTTTGGGAAAATCCTTTTGCAAGGAGATCATATCATTTCTTTGGTGATGTAATTGTATTTGACACGACTTATAGCACTAACAAATATGATATGATATTTTCCCCTTTAGCTAGAGTGAACAATCATGGTCAAACTATCATTTTCGGATGTGCTTTGTTGAGTGGTGAAAAAATTGAATCTTTCGTTTGGCTGTTCAACTAGTTTTTGGAAGCTATGCCTAGGGGTGCACCTCAAGTAATTATTACGGATCAAGATCTTGGAATGACTAAGGCTATTGCTCAAGTTTTTCCAGCAACTTATCATCGATACTGCATGTGGCACATTTTCATAAAATTTTCAAAAAAATTAGATGCCATCGTTTATCGGGACAACTATATGTTGTTTAAAAATGTAATTTTCAACTCTGAGACTGCTGAAGAGTTTGAAGGTTGTTGGGCATAATTGATACAAGAACTAGGCCTAGAAGATAATACATGGTTGCATCAAATGTATGGAATCTGTAGCAAGTGGCTTCCTGCATATTTCAATCACATCTTCAATGCAGGGATCCTGAGCAGTCAAAGAGCTGAGAGTTCACATGCATTTTTTAAGAGGTATATCTCAAACAAAAACTCATTGATGAACTTTATTATACGTTTTAATAGAGCTATTAATCATCAAAGACACGATGAGTTAGTTGCAGATCATGTTAATGTTAATGAGCAGCCAAGATTGAAATCTATTTGCCCAATGGAGACACAAATGGTGAAAATATATACGAAGAGAAATTTTTTGATGTTTCAAGATGAAATGTTTGAAAGTGCTGCATATTTCTTAAGTAGTACGTTTGAGGATGATGTGTCTGATGTCCATACCGTGCAAAAGGCAACTGGAAGTAGTTCAGATAAGTGTAGACATGTTACATATAATAAGCATACAGACTATTTGTCATGCACTTGTAGGTTATTCGACTTCAAAGGAATCCCATGCAGGCATATGTTGGCATATTTTCGTGTAAAACAAATCATGTTTTTACCAACCACATACATACTTCATCGGTGGACAAAAAGTGCAAAGGTTTGTGAGATGTGGGATAACGATGATCAAGTAATGAATGCTGAAGGTGATATGTCATTGGTGTCGAGGCATGCAAGTTTATCTCGCTCTGGTTCTACTTTAATTGATGATGGATCTCTCAACACCGAGGGTACTAAATTCTTTTTGAATGAATTTGAATTGTTGCGTGTTAAAGTGAAGGATATTAATGGTACCACAATTGGAATGCCTGAATCAAGTAGCAGAAGAACAAAAGATGGTCAAAGTATTAATAATCCAGTACATGTGAGATCAAAAGGCTGTGGTTGAAGATTAAAATCTTCGAAAAAATTAACAATTTCGAAAGATAGACTTTGTAGAGGATGTGGACTTCGTGGGCAACAACATGACAAAAGAAATTGCCCTAGGTTGCAAGAAAGGTAAACTTTTAATTATTTTTTTGTTTCCATTTTGATTATGACATTTTTATTCATATGTATTTATAATGTAGATCAAGATTTCAATGACCATTCATCAAGTGAAGATGAAGACTTAGTTTCTCAAGCTGGTAAATTTTTATACTAAACAAAATTATTAGTTTTTTTATATATATCCAATAACATCCACTTGTTATTTATTTGTAGGATCAAATTTAGGTGGACGAAGTAAAAGATTTTAGCTAAAGTGTGCAGTAAAAGATTTTAGAAGATCCTGGATGAAAGAACTTTTATGTTGTCTATTTTAATTAATGAGAACTTTTGTATATGAGAACTTTTATACTGTCTATTTTTAATTAATGAGATTTTATTTTGTATATTTTAAGTGTATGCCTAATGTTTGTGGTTTAAAGTAAACAAATATATTCAGTTATCTTCATTTTATATTAATGAGTAAACAAATATGTTCAGTTATCTTAATTAATGTTTGCCATGAAAATACGTATATAATATTGTAGTATTTTACAATGGTAAGGAAGATTGTACAAGTATTCTATCAGGGTTTGATTGTTGTGATGAAACCGGTTTGAAATTTCCATCAAGTAAAGCCATTATTTTGTGGAGAAAGCAAAGGCTGTCACCCATTTTGGTAGAAGTAGTGGAGAAAGCAGAGGCTTTTATACAGCAGATGAGTGATATGGGATTTGCAAGGTCAATATATGTATATGTAACGTTTTGCTTAATTTGTATTATAAAACTGGAAGTTATGAAAAACTCATTTACCAAAATCCATCTATTACCACTTGCTATGTAATACAAAGTAGAATATCATTAAAACAAATTTACATACTTTTCATAACATAACAAATTGATATCACAACTACAACAATTATACTTAGGAATTTCCAGTCATAGTCGCATTTTTTCTGTCTCATAAGATGTTCCACAACGCTTTGATGCTGCTGCATTAGGCCGTTCACTTTGGATGTCAATTCTTGCATATTATAATTTAATCTACTAACTTCTTGAATCAGAAATTCTTTTTTGTCCATATTCTCATGATCTATTTCATTATCCCATACAAACATTCCACAATAAACACCATCCTGCAAAACAATTTTATAGTCAATAAATAATTAACTTATATTATAAACACCATACTGCATAACACACCGTTCAATTTGGTAAATATACCTTAGAATTATGGCATTTCCAAAATTTTTGATTAGGATTTTTTTCACTACGAGAGATGTGTAATTTCATATTACCACCAGATTGACATTTTAATCGCCAAGAACTTTCATGTGCACTGGATGTCGACATTTAGGAAAAATTATTACATGAAACAAAGAAATTAAAACAATAGACAATTTCCTCCATGGTGACTGACTCCCTACTTGTTTTGCAGCAAATTTGAATCAAGTATAATAATATTTGTTTAAAAAAAAAACAGAGCATATGAGAAAAATTGCCTATTTGTTTCATTGACTATTCTGTTTGGGCAGTTGACTTCAGTAACAGATAGACAAATATTGCCTATTAATTGCTCATCAGACAATTATGCATGAAATGCTAGTACTTAAATGTTCAAGAAAGCATATGAGAAAAATAAAATCTTATCAGAAAGTTGAAAGTTGCATCTATTGTTTTCCACCCATTGTAATTTATCAGAAACACAAAATACGGCAACAACAGCACACAATTCCATCTTTTATAAATTTTCAAAATAGTTTTTTTCCTTTTGCTTGCTGATCTAGCCAAATTCCATTTAATATTTATTATTTTAAAAAATATATATATATTATAGGCTAAATTCCTTTCAGAACTGTGCTTCCAATTCCATCACAATTCCATAACACCATAACACAATCTGATATCATAACACCATATCACAATTCCATCTACATAAATTCCTAATTTGACATATCAAACAAAAAAATTCAGCCCAAAAAAAAAACAAAAAAAGGAGTTCAGTCGAGAAACCTGTTTGGGAAAGGAAGGAAAGCCAAGAAGGTTCAGTCAGCTTCAATGGCTTTGGAGGCAATCGGTGCTTGTTGGGAGTCGGCGGCACTCAGGGAGCTTCTACAGTGAAGAATCGATGCTTCTCGGGGAGGGGGGGCTCGGCTGAGTCGGAGAGCTTGCAGCAGATTCCTTTGGCGCCAATCGGCGCTCCCACTAGTCGGGCTTTCAATCGGCGGAGTGGCTAGAAGCAATTGCAGAACGTTCGGCCAGAATCGTTTGATTTAGGGCTGGGAATCGGGGCAGGAGATCGCGGTTTCTCGAGGAAGGGAGGCTCAGCTGAGTTGGAGAGCTTCAAGCCGATTACTTCGGCTGCAATCGGCGCTCCCACCAGTCAGGCTTTCAATCGGCGGAGTGGCTGGAAGGCAGAACCTTGGGCGGCAATCGGGTTTGATTTAGGGCTGTGGCAGGAGAGTCGGGGAGGAGGGCTGTGGCAGGAAAGTCGGGAAGCTGATATCAGATTTCCTCCCACGTGATATGCACGTGTGTCAAACTAAAGAATCGGTCAAAATTAAAATCTGACTCTGTTATTTGAATTTAACAGTCGGGGACGCTACAAACCCCGGCTGACGAGGTTTGTAGCAGTCCTGTATATATATATATATATATATATATATCAAAAGCCTTAAATTCATCACCAAAAATAATAATAATAATATTTAAGATATAATTAATCCTATTCAATGAATGATCATTTATATATATAACATCGATATTGAAGTACTTCTAATAAAGTTCATTATTGAAACATTTACATATTAATTTATATATTTACAAGAAACATACGAACAACAATGACACCAAATAGTGTCCAACAGCGATGCCAAATATTTATAGGTCTAATTTAGAGATGCTGGCGTCGCTAATACCCATAAATCCTTTTAATTTTGTGTCGCTGATTTGGACGACACATTCCTGGTAATTAATTTGCACCTACTAAAATTTAATTTGCACCTATCATTCTCTATCTATAAATACGTACATCCTCACGTTCACTATCTACCCTTCATGATTTGCTTCACTCTTTTACATACATATAAATATATATATATTTCTTGCCCTCTATTTTGAAAGATTATCAGCTGTTATTCTAAATTATTCAGCTGATATTTTTTCAAAATAAAATAAAATAATGAAATATTCATCCAACAAGGGAAAAATAATCCAACTATGAATGTATGGATACTCAGTTGTTTTTTCTCTTCGATTGATTATAAGCTCTTTTATTTGATCAATCCACTACAAATCGTTGGTCTTTTATGTAGTGTCAAAAAATTATCAACTTTGCATAGATTAATAATATTTTCTAATATCTTGGTAGAGATTTTTTGTGTAGCATAATTCTACATATACATATAATTTGTATGTAGCATATAATAAAGCGTTTATTAACCAAAAAATATATATAGAGAAGCATCATAAATAATATTTAATCTGCAATTAATTAATATCATTCAGTTAATGTGCTATTAATATCGTTAATTAATTAACTTGTAACGCCCAAGACTAAAAATATTGACTTTTCAGTTTTATATATATATATAATAAAATAAATGTGCATGTTTTCTTTTTGTTGTTCGTAGCGAATATTAAAAAAAAAAAAGCGACGTAGATCTTCATTAATTGAAATGGAAAAGTGAAGACTTTCATTGCTAAAGTACTCAAAAAGCGACATTTAGCGTCGCTAATAGATGCTATTTATGGCTACTTGGCTAGTCATGTAACGAAGGGATACCATACATGTCCAATTGGCAGTGAGAACACTTTTGCTCATTGCTTGCACAATGGTAGGAAAATGAGTTTTGTTGAGCAAGAAGATTTCATCCTCCTAATCATCCATATAGAAAGCAAAAAAAGGCTTTCAATGGATTTTAAGAATTTGGAGAGCCTCCGATACCATGAACCAGAGAGAAAATATTGGAAAAGCTTAATGCTTGTACTTTTGACAACACGAGCAAAGGTAAAAATTTCTGCGAGGATGATGTTGAACACTGTTGGAAAAAAAAGTCAATATTTTTTGACTTAGAGTATTGGAAATATCTTCATGTACGACACAACTTGGATGTGATACATATTGAGAAAAATATATGTGAAAGCATAGTAGGTACATTGCTTAATATTTTAGGTAAGATGAAAGATGGAATAAATGCTCGGTTGGATTTAGTGGAGATGGGCCTGCATCTTGAATTGGCCCTGTCAGTACATGGAGAACGAACTTTTTTGCCGCCTGCTTGTTATACATTATCCAAGCAAGAGAAAAAAAAACTATTTTGTCACTGTTTGGCAGAGCTAAAAATTATGGATGGTTATTCATCAAATTTTCAGAATATTGTGAGAATGGAGGACTTGAAGCTGGTAAGGATGAAGTATCATGATAATCACACGTTGATGCAGCAACAATTGCCTCTTGCAATATAATCAGTGCTTCCTAAAAACGTGCGAGTTGCAATTGCAATATTTTATTTTTTCTTTAATTCAGTATGTAAAAAGTCTATAGATATTGCATCCCTTGATGCCATACAGAGTGATCTTGTGAAAACTCTGTGCTTGATGGAGAAGTTTTTTCTACCATCTTTTTTCTATGTAATGGTCTATTTAATTGTGCACCTTGTACGAGAAGTTAGACTGTGCGGACCAGTTCATTTTAGATGGATGTACCCATTCGAGAGGTACATGAAAATATTGAAGAGTTATGTTCGCAACAAAAATTTCCCACAATGTCGCATCGCTATGAGTTATATGCTGAAGAAGCAATTGAGTTTTGTAATGAGTACCAACGAGGGTTAGATGCAATTGGAAATCCTATTGGCAGATATCAAAAGCTTATTGACAATGATGATGTCGGTGCCCCTATTAAAAGTGGAAAGATGCAATCAATTGATCAAAAGCTTTGAGAGCAAGTCCATACGACCGTTCTTTCAAATGTGCTAGAGGTGGAGCCATACATGAGGTATGAAGTTTTATTGTCATTGCACTATCTATTACTTGAACTCACATATGTTTTTAATATTTTGTTTTCTGTGTATTGGCCATTTCCATTGAGAATCATTAAAAGCAGATAAAATGAATAGAGGAAAGATGGAAAAATGGATTGAAAACGAACACAACCGCACATTTATGTATTGGTTGCGTGATAATGTGAACATATATATATTTGCAATATGTTAAAAGTGGACAAATATGTACTACTCCTCAATTTGCTAATTACTTTCAATTGATGATGTTAATAGGTTGACGCCAAACAATGTTAACCAAATTGTAATGTGAATGATACTTTGAGGTGGATTGCACATGGTTCTCAATGAGTGGTAACGAATCATGAAGGTTATGTCATTAAAAATGTTCGTTTAAACACAGTAGAATGTGACAATAAACGTGTCACACAAAACAGTGGAGTCAATATAGTCGCTCAAGGTCTACATTATGCAACTGCAAAGGACAACAGTCCTATTTTAGTAGATATGAATTACTATGGTAGAGTAAGAGAAATTTTGAATGTCAATTACGTTCATTTCTGCATCACTGTTTTCATGCGTGTTTGGGTTGACACCAGTAATCAAGTTATAATTTTATTTTATATATATTAATTTATATAAATTAAAAGGTATAACACGCTTTTAGCTACGCCAAGCATCGTCATTAGCTTACAAAATATAATATTTATAGAATTGGAAAATATTAAAAAAATTCGTAGTGTTTTTAATAATTTATATATATATAAAATTTAATTTTAGAGAAAATTACATCTAGGATACCTGAATTATATCGGATGTTACACTTAGATACCTGAACTATTTTTTGTTACAATCAGATATATGAACTCACATTTTTCAACACCATTAAAATCACATGCAGACCACGTGTAGAGGAAACACAAGGGCAAAGGGCGTCATTTCCTTTCTCTGTTCTTCTCTTTTTTGAATGTTGTCGATCAGAATGAAAAAAATTAACGAAAAAATTATCTTCTTCTTCATCTTCATGATTCTTCTATTCTTTCCTTCTTCTTCTTCTTCATGATTCAACCTTAGAATAAAAATTAAGGAAAAAAATTTCCATATCCAACATATCTCTGTCAAACCCAAAGTACACACTCCTCCATTCTCACAAACCGAACCCCATTTTTTCACCATTAGAGTTGTTTCTTCCGATTCTCCATCACCACCACCTCTCGTCTCAAAGCCTTGCCGCACTAAAGAAAACATCAAAGATGAAGCCCGCCACCACAAAACCACCCACACAAACCTGATAGGACCCAAACCACCAAGATATTTGCCTGCATAACTTAATATTTCTATTAAGCCAATAAGCAATCATTTATTTCTACTAAATCAATATTAAAATAACAAAAATCTAGCAAACGGGAAAATTTTCTCTACTACCAGAAATTTTATTAAAAATTTCGATAGCATTTCGTCTGTTTTTCTGACGTTCTCCAAATACATAAATTACAATACTACAAGAAAAAGCATTCCTAAACCTTATCCAATCTACTAGGAAACATTTCCACACAATAATCACATCGCAAAGACTAATTCAACATTCAAATAAAATATATCAATTATATTTTTCCGTAGTTGGACTCAGTTTAAAAATAAACTGAGCTACCTACATACCCTTATTAATAGGGATCAAGCTACTTGTAGTTCTTA
Source organism: Ochetophila trinervis (assembly GCA_003254975.1). NCBI lineage: Eukaryota > Viridiplantae > Streptophyta > Magnoliopsida > Rosales > Rhamnaceae > Ochetophila > Ochetophila trinervis. The sequence goes on from QANX01006589.1 coordinate 12,259, forward strand.
AAGCACATTTAGACCAATTATGACACTTTTGATACAATTGCTATTCATAAGTCAACTTGACAAACATATATTCTAAACCACTTTCAACCACATCAATAATCCAAAATAAGCTCTAATAATTAACAAGAAGCTTAACCAAAGTAACACACATAAATATCAAAATATTCATCACACATTCCTCACTTTTCATATTTTAATCACTTTTAATTCATCAAAGCTGTTCAAATAAATTTAAAAGAATAATAACCATAGCTTGGCGGCATAATCCATCGCCCAAGCAAATAATTTGGCTGCATAAATCATCGCCCAATTAAACAACACCCCTACTTGGCAGCATATCCCATCGCCAAGCAGTCATTAACCATATATATCATGCATTTATAAATTCCCATGAAAATGATCACATTCACAACATTTACTTTACATCCAAAAATAAAATATCCATTTCAACATGTGTATGAATATGCATGTATTTATTTTAGAGAAAATAACAAGATAATATATATATATATCATACATTATTCATTAACAATTTAACATCACAAGAAATGGTAACCATCATCACGATCCTTCTCCCCAAGGAATCGTGGTGGGAATGGGGTATTGGGTAACCATGGAATCACAACCATCATCACGATCTTTCTCCCTAAGGCATCGTGGCGGGAATGGGTGCAGTCATCATGATCCTTGGTCTCTAGGAATCGTGGCTTTTAAAAGGCTTCCATATGCCCGAGGGTACCTTCTTCAACATCATAACCTTCACCATCTACATCATTGTACAACATCTCCAAATGTATCCCACAATTTCCACAATCTCCATAACAATCCTCAACCACATTTCCAAACAAAACATCAAACTGTAATTCCATTCAAATCATCGTCCATAAACCAAAATCCACATAATAATTATCACACATACAAATCACTTTACCTCATTCTAAAGCTAGAAGCAACACAAAGCAACTCACTTTACCCAAAATACATTTCATAAATCCAAATTACTTCACATCGACAATCGATCACAATTCCAAGCACAAAATCACTTTCAAAGAAATGCAAAATCAAGTATTTCATAATCATAAACGCATAAACATGAATATCATGCCAACTATTCAACATTTAACTAGCCACAACCAACATAACTTGAAATGCACAATTAATCCAAATCATATAATATATAATTATATATATAAATGATTTGCATACAATTTATATATATATAGATAAACTCCCACAGAATTAATAGAGATAACCTGGTAAAATTCAAATGCCCAAATAGCAACAATTTCTACCTTTTCTCTAGATTCTCCCACGATCACAATCTCATATGCTATACCTATTCATATATAAAATTGAAATTAGTTCCTCACATTCACAGCAATTTAATTGCTTCAGAAAATTATTACCTATTTAACAAATATACCAAAACAATCTCAAAATTTAACAAATCTTAATTACTCAATTATAATATATGAATTATATGTTAAAACGAAGCTTGAGAAGTGTAGGAAATAATCAACTACTTATCTTGCCCAATTACCGCCGGTGATGGCTGGAAAAATGGCTGAAAAGTTAGGCCGAACACCAACTCTTCGCACCTGTCAACTGAAGAGGATTCAAGAAGAAACGATCGTGGATTCGGGTTCAGGGGGTCCAAGATAGAGGGAAAGGACCAACCCCGCAACCGAAAACCACCGAAATCCGATGACCGAAGGAGAAACGAGTTCGCCGGTTTCTTCAAGCTTCCTGGCGACTCACGGGGTTTCACGGGTGCTCGCAGGCCTGGCTGGGTAGAGGAGATGGCCGACTTCGATTCTCGGGTGGTGGGTTGGCCGATTTCTCGCCAGAGCTGTGTTGAAAAATGTGAGTTCAGGTATCTGATTGCAACAAAAAATAATTTAGGTACTCAAGTGTAACACCCGATATAGTTTAGGTACCCTAGGTCTAATTTTCTCTTAATTTTATTTTATATATATTTATATTTTTAATATAATATTTTTTTATATAATATATATTTATATATTTTAATTTTATATAATATAATTAAATTTAAATATATATTCAAATATATTTCATTTAATATATATAATATAGAATTATAATTTAAATATAGAATTTTAACTGAATTTTATAATATAGAATATAAATATATATAAAAACTGTTTTAGCTACGCCATTCATCACCTTTAAAAGAACAATCGGTGATGCTAGGTGTTGCTAAAATGGCTTTTAGGGACACCTCGCGTTGCCAAATGTTCTCCTAACTAGCAATGCTATGCATCACCATTACTGCATGCATAAATGGCGACGCGTAGCGTCGCTAAAACCCATTTTAGTGACACTATGCATCGCCAATAGCCGAAATTAATGACGGGAAATTTATTTTTTCACTCTTCCCCCCACTACCCCACCCACCCCCTTCAAACCCATAAATACACTTTTCCCACTATTAATTTCAATGTTTTTCCATTTCTCTTCCTCTTAAACTCATCAACGACGCCGTCATAAAAGATTTCCACTCATCGTTTTCTTCTTCCACCAAGCTGTCGGACCCATAGCCATTTCTCTTTCTTGGCGCCGCTGCTGAGACCCCTCACCGTGCATTTTACTTTGTCTTCCACACCACCACCGCAAACACATAATCGCTAGGCCTATAGCGATTTCACTTTATTGGTGCCACTGTCGAGACACGAAGCTATTTTTTCCTACACGCCGCCACCAGACTCGATGTTATTTCTTCCTACACGCCTTCGCCGAGCCTTACTTTTCAATGTGAGTTATTTTATAACATTTATTTAGAAAAAAATAGTTTGGGTTAAAGCTTAATTCAATCTGGTTGATCTTCACGGCAACATGTTTATAATATTATTATTATTATTTTTATATATATAAGAAAGTGAGATGAAATGGAGAAAATTGGTTGAAAGAACATCAACTAATTGTAAATATTTAAATGAATGAAGATTGGTGTGAGCTTATTTGTAAAATAATTGTGATTAGTAATGATTGGTGTCAGATTATGTATAATCTATACATTTATTGTTTTGGTAAATAAGAATGATTGGTGTCGGCTTATGTAAAATTCAATGGCATGACTTCTAAATGAATGTAGGTTTAGTGAGCAATGTTTCAATGGGGCATGACTTTGTTCTCATGTGCTTAAAATTCAACTTTTGTGTTGTGCAATGCATCAGTTTTGTTATATATACAATAACCAAAATTACTAAAAGTGACAAGTAAGAAATATTTGACTGTGAAGTCTAAAACTAGGGTATGATGCAATTGAATTCATAAACATACATTGCAAAATCTTTTCTTTATTTCTTTTTATTTTCGTAGTGTGATATGCATTCTTTAATGGGCCACATATAGTCCGAAACTAACATGTCCACAATTGAAATTATATAATTTTTTTTCTTTTATTGGTTTATAGGTGAACATATAATTTTTATGTTCATACTTTTCCTTTGATAATATATATAGGAAAACCTATAATATTTAGGCGACACATTAGGGCCATTCAAATATATAAGCAATAGGCAATGCATTAGGACCATTCAAAAATATAAGTAATAGGCGACGCATTAGTACCATTCAAATATATAAATTAATAGGGGACGCATTATAATTATGACCGTTTAATAATGCATGCACATTAGTGTTGTTAGGGTCCTTTGAAATGTATACAAAGTTTATTTCAAAACTTAATTAAAATTAGCAGTCATAAAAGGTTATGTCTTTGTGATTATATTGTGTACTACAGATTAATGGATCCAAACAAGGATATTGGTCTTCCTCCCGATGAACCTTCATCCTCCGATCCAAGTGTTCCAATTCCTAAGCAGAAAGGTCGGGGACCTACAATGTTGAAAGGATTTAGAAAGGAGGATGCAAGTGATGCAAAGCAATTGCAACTACAATACAATAAGCATGAAGCTCCCCTAAACAAGGTTGCTATGAGGATGAACAACTTGGAGGGCTTACTCACTCGTTCCACAATATCAATTTCCATTAGCAGTTGGAACGATGTGTTTCCTGCATTGAAAAATAACCTATGGGTAGCAATAAATGTATCCCATGCAATATATAACCTAAACCTGAAATAATTACTATGTTATTTAATAAATACTGACATTGATATTTTTATAGGAATATTCAACCAATGATGACTCGAGCAGAGATCAAACTTTTAGAGATTGTGCTGGGAAGTAGAGAAGGTTTAAGCATTGGTTGTATGAGAAGTATGTGAGCCCAGACTTGGCAACACCCGATCTCTTCAAGTACCCACATACTCATAAGTATAACTTCATCACGCAAGAACAATGAGATACTTTAATCAACCAGAGGCATGGTGAAGATTTCAAGGTAAAAACAATATCTTGTTTTGCATATATATTTTAATTATGCATGTGTCAAATACTTTATACAACATCAATTAAGCATAAAATATATGATTTCAATATTTATAGAACTTGAGTGCGGATTGATCTGAAAAAGGGCAAGGAAACAAATATCCCCATCAACTTAGCATTAAAGGATATTTGCGGTTAGAGGTGGACTTGGTACGTACTATATATATATATATTAAAATTTAGTTTTTTAATCAAAAATTGGTCACATTTATATATATGTCTAAATTTGCAACAAACTAAAAGAGGCACCGCCGAACCAATCAAGTGCGAAGAGCTTTAGATACATACAAGAACCAAGAAAGATGGACAGATAGACAACCATGAAGTTGAGTCCATTGCTAAAAATATTGTGAGTTCTAAACCCCAAATTAGTGGTCATATATTATATTTTAGAATGTTAATGCTATAATTTATTCCAACTCAAATGAAATTTGTAGAATTGTCTAAAGAAGAATGTCACTCAAGGCATTCTTGATGCCTCTCCTCCAAATGATATACTTACACAAGTCATCGGGTCCGAAGAGTATCCTGGTCGGCTTCGAGGAAAGGAAAATGGTTCACAGTCAAGCATTATTTCAAAACATTGTGGCGAAGCACACAAAAAACTAAGAACGAAGTTGATCGATGTAGATGCAAAGATCCAGACCCAAAATGCAAGGATAGAGAAATTGAAGCAGGTTTTGAGTAGTCTATTTGATGTTGTCTAGAAGGAAAGAGTCGTGGACAACGTATGTGATCCCACCGCCGCATACGCGCTTGATCTATCACGCAGACACCTACACATGGAGCAGGTCTTGAGGCAGATTCAGGCAGTGCTCGGGTTGATGATGTCACCGATTTGGAAACTCAGCTTGCTTCCCCTACATCATCAATTCCCCCTAGTGATCCTACATCTATACAGCATGAGGTACGTGTACCGTTATTAAATTCTTACTATATATTCATATTATTTATTATTATAATTGTTTGAAGTTTTTTAACATGTGTTTGAAATTTATGACATTCTATGTGAGCTTGCAGAAGAGATAAGAGATAACATTGTGGCAACCGGCACTTTGACAGCTGGTAGTGCAGTTTTTCATGGTGTAGAATTAGGAACATAGAATGTTAGAGTCTTTGTAGATGTAGTGATTGATCTGGGTGCATTGTTATCTGTACAATCATTCGGCATGGTCTATGTTAGGGAGACAGAAGGGTCATTCGTGGCGTGGCTACGACAGCTTGTTATTATGCCATCAGATGAGGTATATAATATGATACATAAAATTGAAAAGTGTTTGCATATATATTTTTTGTTTTCTGTGATATTAACATGTATCTTATTTTGGTTGTAGGAATATGGGAAGATGAAAATATCAAAGGGCAAACAGGTGGTTACAACCGGATCAAGTGGCTCACATAGGTCTCAAAGGACTACAATAGTATAGGCCGAGTTGGCTGCTGAATTTGACGATACCAGCCCATTAGAACATAGCCCTCCACTACTAGAGTTGTTAAGAAAGATCGACCCTTACGACACTTATGAGATGTGGTAGACCTCCTTACCACCAGCGGTTATGGGCTATGAAGTATGGATATCCATTGCGAAAAAAGATATCCAAGATTTTTGTTACATGCAAGAGTTACAACAATCTTGCATTTTGTTATACATAAGGTACGTAATTCCAACTTTATTGCATTAATTACTCATAGTTTTATTACTATAGTTTTGTTACATACAATTAATTGTGCTATTTGTAAATGATAATTTACTACTTAGGCATTTACATTACCGACTAATGGGCGACCAACTAGAGAAGTATTGTTTTATACTCCTTGATGATATTGCCAATGTAGAAAGGAAAAATCCAGATGAGCGAGAACTGAAAATTTTAATGCGATGGAACCAAGCATTAAGAGGTCAACTATGGTTTTTTCCATACTGGTCAAGGTACTCTAGGTTTTCTAATAATATTATTATTATTTGAGTTTTACTAATTATATACGCATAGACATAATTTCAATTTGTAATTAATATTTTTGTAGTTCCAATTGGATGTTGGGTGTTGTTGACTCATACTTAGCAGTCGCATGGTTTCATGATGCGCTTCTAAATAACAACCATGCACGTATAGCCGACTTCAAGAGTTTGTTGGATAGGTAAGTCTGCATAATTAACTATATATATGGATGATTATTAATAAAATATAATAATTAATATTTAATGCTGATATTATTTCTATTGATATATATATATATATATATAATGTATGCGTAATGTACATATAGGACATACTTGTCTTGGAACTATACATCCGACGGACAAAAAAAAGTTAAAGTATGAAAAGCTTAGATGATCTAAAATAAATGTACATATAGTACATATTGGTATACATGAATATTTATTCATATATCTAAATGCACTTTAAATGTATATGGTTAAATTGCTACTTAGTTATTTATATAATGATTAACATTCTTGTATTACTTTTGTATAGACAGTAAAACAACTAGGAAATACCTAATGTGGTATTATGTGATGATGATTATGCGAGATATTATAATAAATAATGTTATTCAATAAAAATTTAGCAAAGACGGTAATAATTACTAACATTTTTATACTCAATAAGAATTAAGAATTATTAATTATTAATTTATACTTATTTGAACTATTTGTTTGGTCTATATGTGCAGTTTTAAGATGTGGTTTGGGCCCAGTAGTACGTAGATAGTTGTAGAGCATAATGGACAGTTGATTTGCTCCCATTTATAACATCAAAGTAAGCTATCATATTTCAGTTTATATATACTTTTAGGTGACGAAAAACAATGTCACATTTAATTATTATATTTATGGAAATATACAACTGTTTGTAATTTTGTTGTTCTCATTATTTTATATATTTGCATTTTTTATTAATAATTGATTCTCATTTTTATTAAATTAATCATTTGCAATAAATCATTCTTTATTTTATAAAAGATAATGAAATTTAAATTTGTTTAATTTTAATTAATAATATTTATAAATTTAAATTAATTTTATAAAATATTCAAATGAGATTTTAAGATATAATTGATTTATTGAGACTCTAAATTATAATTGTAAATTAATTTATTTTAAATTAATCTAAACTAATAAAATCATTTAATTTGTCACTATAATTAAATTTAAATTATTTAGCGGCGTCTTATATAGGAATTTGCGGAGCCAAATTTTGTTGCAGTTTTAAAAAATTGGCCTAAATAATTAGCAATGAATTTCATCGTTAATTTGTACATATATTGGCAACGCTTTTCGTCGCAAACTAGTGGTATCAGCAACAAAAAAAGGTGGCGAAAAATGACCTAATTAGCGACGCAATGTGTCTATAATGTGGAGGGACAATTGGCAACACTGTGCGTCACCAATATAGGTTAATTTCGCGACGAAATTTTGTTGCAAAACAATGGACAATTGGAGACGCAGTGCGTCGCTAATTGACATGCATTTCGCGACGAAATTTCATCCCTAATTAAACCAAAATTGGCGATGCAGTGCATCACCAATTGTCCATATTTTCGTAGCAAAATGCATCACCAATTGTTGTGTTATTCGCGATGTATCCATTTTGCGAAAAACATACAACTACGACGATGTTTATGCGTCGCTGTTTTTCAAATTCGATTTGTATTTTGTCTGTTGCTAATATTTTACACTTTCAGTGACAGTCGATTCCAAAACAGAATAATTTACGTCACCGTTTAAAATTTACAATGTTGTTTTTAAGTCGTCTATTAGTGTTTTCGTTGCAGTGAGAATGACTCTATATATCTAATGATTCTCTCTCTCTCTCTCTCTGTATATATATATTTACAATCAAGCTCCCGTCTTGATTTATAGTTTTACCATTATGATTTTTTTATTTATTAATCATTAGATCTCTTAAATGATTGACATTTAAAAAATACATTTATTGTCACTGATTTTCTACAGGAATAGAATACTGGAATAGAGTTTCAGAAATTTATCTGATGTAAGCATGATTTTATATATAAATGTATAATTAATTACATTTATTAAAAGAATATTGAATTATTTTTGTTTTGTTCAAGATTACAATATATTTCTAATATAAAAATAAAGGGCATGAAATCTATATAGATAAATATAGTATAGATAAGTAAATAATATTTTACCAAAAAAAAAAAAAAAAGATAAGTAAATATTATTAGTATGGCATTATCTGCCACATTAATTGTAAGTATGTTGGTGTAGTAGTAATATTGTATTTTAGTATTTTTAGGATTAAAGATTAAGATCTTTCAGATGAAAAGCATTGGATATTACCACCAGATTTGTTTCATAAGGACAAACTTGAGAGGTTTTTAAATCAACCAGTAACTATATTATTTATACATTATATATATATATATATATATATACACACACACGCATGACATATATACTTATGCTAGTTCTAGTGCAGTCAACTCTTTGCAATTTTTTGATAAAAAAAAAAAAAAACTCTTTGCAATTTGCACAAAGAAGTCTGTCATCTTTCCCAATTTCCATGATGACTTGTTTGACAACAAACATATTATGCCAATCTCTACATCATATCACTTGCCCTTGACAACCAGTTTGGGGTAAGGATACATGCATTTATATATAATTGTTCCGCCGCAACACTTTAATGAATATATAAGGTAAAAGTTTCAGCAAAAGAATATACATGGTAAAAGTTCATCTAATTTGTTTTAAGTTTCATTACTTTTTCAGCAAAAAAAAAGAAAAGAGTTCCATTACCAAAACAAAAAATTGTTTGAAAGTTTGAATAATTATCACATACCCATCATTAAACAAATTAAAGCAAAAAATTTAGTACACTTTTTCAATAAAAGTAAATGCACCCTGAAATTAAGATTGGCAAGGCGTGGAGTACTATATCTAATATTATTATTATTTGGAATTTATATGTAATTCTTTTAGCCCATTATTGTTGGAGTTTTCTTTTACTAACAGATTGTGTGAAAGCATATATATATATTTGCTATCAAATTTATTTGTTGGGCTTTATAAGTTCTCCAACAAAGATTTTTTTTTTTAAAGTTTTGAATTTTTTTTTTGTTTGCTTTTGATTTTATAGCATTTAAAATTATTGGGTTCAAAAAAAAATTTAGTCATATTTTTTGGAGTTTTGAATGTTTTGGTATAAATTTATACAAAAACAACAATCGGATATGTTTTGGTGTTTTAGTCATATTTTTTTAATTTTTTTTCTTTTGTAGATTTTTAAAATTTATAACATTTAGAAGTATTTGGTAAAAAAAATATCAGAAAAAAAAAATTCATATGTTGAGCTTCATAAGCTATCCAACAAATGGATTTTTACTATATATATAGTAAAAATACGATAAAAATATTGTAATAAAGAAAATATAAATGGCAAGCTACGTCATTTAAAATATACTATGTCATTTAAATATGGTTTTATTTTTTTTATAAAATCTAAATGAAAAAATAACAATCCGTCAAATTTTTTAAAATTTAATTGATAATTTTTTTTCCTATGTGATAATCAACATAGATGACATGGCTTGATACATAAGCTATCTTTACCATGAAGATCCTTACGGCGTTTTTAATATATATATGAGATGGACTGAATTTCCAAGCTTTAGTTTCTCTTGCAAAAGAATTGCACACCAATTAATCATCCAAAAGATTTTGAAAGAAAAAAATAAATAATAATCATATCATCCAAAAGTAGGAAATTATAAAAAGGATATACTAACGGTTATAGATGTAGGCTATTGCCTGATAGAATTCCTATATATAACTCTAAAAAAAGTATGAAACTTATGCTATATTTTTAATACAATGTAGTTTAATTATATATTCATTACCACACCATGACACGCGTGTGAGACGTATAAAAACACAAATTCTCACGAGGACACATAATTATATAAAATAATGATCAACTTATAGTCCAAACCTCTTTTCTAATAGATTACCAAAAAAAAAAAAAAACCTCTTTTCTAATATATATATTGTACAAGGTTTATTAATTTGTGTGGATTTTCACTACTTAATTTTATTTTTTTAGTTTTTTGTCAGCATGAACTCATTACAAGAAAGAGGGCAGGAAGATTTCTTCCAAATTAAAGTTTTAACTCAAAATTTGGAGTTATCAAAATATTTATCCAATTTATTTATTAAATAACATAGTGAATGATAGATGAGATAATATTTAATTAGTTTATCTGATTTTTATTTATTTATCTATTTAAAAGCTCACTTACTTATATTTAAATTATATCAATATGTCAATCAAAAATATTACAGGTGTAATTTCGTAAACATTTTTAATAAACATGTGAGTGCCTATTGCATTACTATTTCTAATTAGATAATTCTTTTTTCTATTTTCAATGAAATTAATTACTATTTGCAGCACAGAAGAAGGTTGATATGGATTTTATTTTATTTTGTCATAATGGTTCATAAGGATTGAAGTCATCAAACCACTAATTACGTCTATTTTTATGAACCTACTATTTTTGCACCTTGGAATTGTTACGAATTACGGAATTCATGCATATGAGGTGATTTGCAGATGGATCGGTCATATATATAGAGGACATCTTTATACAATTTTTATTCAATAATTTATTTTTAATGGCAACATTTTTAATTTTGTCATTAAAATAAAATTTAGTGACAATTTTATTAAAAATTCCAATATATATGCTCTTTACAATTTTTTTTTTAAATAACAAAAACAAAGGAATACTTATGTTAAAGAGAAATATGAGGATCCAACGTGTGTTGGTCTGAGTGGAAATGGCTCAAATCTCTTAAGTATGAAATTTCAAATTTAAATTTTATGTTAATAGAAAATATACTGCTGAAAATGATCTTCTTAATTATGCTTTACTGTAGCTCAAACGAGAGTATGACTAGCTATACTGACAATATTTATAGATAAACTTATAATAAAATAAAAATGAGAAACATCATTGGTCAAAAAAGGAAAGAGGGTGGGCTTATTTCCAGTCAAGTACACAAATCAGAAAGAAAAATATCATGATGAGCATTTTGGTGTGCAACCTCATTTGAAGAGGGAGGAGTGAACCCAAATCAATTATATATATATATATATATATATATATATATATATTTCAGAAATAAGCAAACACTGCTCTCTTTCAAACTTTTACTCTATCTATTAATTGGCAATATTAACTAATTTATTTACAGTTCGAAAGTGATTATTTGAGTTTTAATGATTAAAAGTAAAGGCTTATATAAAAACAAAAAATGAGTAAATTATAACTAATTATTAATATTTAGCTTATAGATGCATAACTTAATAATTATAAACCCTGCTGATCACATGGTAAACAGGTCGGTACGTACAGTTTCTGGTAGCTTGCCTATTGAGGGGTCCCGAGGGGCCTGACGATGGTCACTGAATCATAGGAAATGAAAAAGACCATATCATTCAGAAAATTAAATCTCAAATTTTGATAAATATAAATTTATATGAAAAATATCACTAATAATTATTATTAATAATATAATTGTCAATAATAATAGCTATTAATGATATTTTTTAAATAATTTTAAATTTTATATTCTAGATGAGAGAATAATTATATATATATATATATCATCCAATTTCAATCTCTTGTAACATAGTTCTCACCTTAAATTGGCACAAAAAATGTACCAGGTTGTTATTTATCCAACTAAAATTTTAGTATTAAAATATTAATTGAATAAAGTGGGAACATTTTTTTTTTTTGGGTAGAAATATAAAGTGGGAACATGTTTCTAACAGATTACTACTCTATGTAGTGTTAGACTTGATGATTTTAGCATAATGTATTCCTTTATTAGTAATTGGATCATTTCAAATGGCTTTTACAATGTTTCAAGAGCTAGAATTAAAAAAAAAAATCAATTAATTATAGTCTAATATAGATTTAATGCAAACCCGGTAGAAACCAAGTGAATGATAAATGTACTTTATATCTCAACCATCGAAGCAAGCTAATAGTTTATAAAGAAAGACGTAATGCTAAAATTTTCAAGTCGACATGATGTGAGCCTAATTGACTATATATACATATATATAGGCTCTATTAGGTCAATATAATGGTAAAACCATTTGAACTTCATTTTTCCAACCCTTGATATGGTTCAGATTTCTATAGAATTCATTTTTTTTTTTTCTAATAGAGTTTTAATATGTCAATAAATCTATAGTTAGTTATTAAGTCGATCTAATGGTAAAACCGTTAGAACTTTCTTTTTCAACCCTTGATATGGTTTAGATTTCTATAGAGTTCATTTTTTTCGTAATAGAGTTTTAGTATGTCAATAAATCTATAGTTAGTTATTAAATGAATTTTAAATTTGAGTCCTTATAACAATGCAGTCTTGAGTATCTCTTTGAGATTCCTAGAGAGGCTTTGCTTGACGATGACTACACCAAATCTCTATTGGACACTTAGTATAAAACCATCATTGAAAATGAGTTTATTGGACATGAAATTGAATAAAAATTTTAAATATGCATGAAACTAGAAATTTACAAGAATATAACCAAAGTGATGAAGCATAGAACAATAAGCCTCGATCATACATTAGAGCTAGCTACAGTAGGGATCATGAAATGAAAGTACGAATATGAGTCTGAATAGACAAAATGGTAACATATAGTCCAAACATAAATGTACGAAAAGTAATTAAGTCTTAAAGAAAGTAAGTTTAGAACAGTGCGAATAAAGATAAAGATAGATATTAGAGCAGAGAGCGTAAAGAAGGGGCATATTTTGATGCCGACAAGTAGACCTGTCAACTGCAATTAGAACCTAAATGAACAAATTTAAAACACAAAAGTAAAATATAAGAGTATCCCAGTGAGTACCTAATATATTGAAAAATAGTCATGTACAGTAAAATTATTTCTCAAAAATTTCACGTCACTTTTTTGAAAAGTTTTCCATTTTGCAAATGTTTTTTAAAACCCCAAAAAAATATGTATATAAAATATCAAACTTTTCAGAATGTAAAATTCGAAATTTCTAAATCACACATTATTAACCAATAATTCAATGAAAAAATTTTAAACAATTTATTAATCTTGTTATCAACCATATAAGAAAAACCTCATAAAATCCATAACATTCATAAAATCGTTTATGTTAACTCAAATGGTCACGAGGCATATAAACCATAAAATATCCAGAATCCAAATAATACTTATGTCACACTATATATCAACGTGCTACGAATATTCAGCATTCTGATTGCATCTCAAGGCGTAGGGAAAGATGAATACATATCTCAACATTTTCAGCGTCTCAAAAAGCATTTTCAAGTTCCAAAAATCCTATCCAATTGGAATAAAAATTCCAAAAGTTCAAACTCTAAAATTTCAGCAATCATTTATCATAAACCAATGCCATGCATGATTAATAATCACATGCATATTTTATTTAATTATATATAATTAATTTAATAATAATAATTAAATATGCAATTCCAATCATAAATCAATAATCATGCAAGTGCTCAAATAACATTTAGAAAATAAATTGCACTCACAGGTATAGTTGTTATCTTGCTCAATCTCTGGATCAATACTTGGTGTTGTTCGGGTGCTGAAACATAATCATCAAAAATTCACTTAATTGCTAAAATTATGTGAAAACCTAGATATGTCACTTGGGTCTCTAATTACTATAAGAAAACATTAATTACCAAATTTTCCATAGTAAACATTAATTACCAAATTTTTCACTAATTTTGATAATTACAAAATTGACCCTACTGTTCAATTACTCAAAAATGAAGATTTTTTATTTATCCAAAATTAACCAAAAATGAGCATTGGGTTAGGTTCTTTTGACTTCTAGAAACCTAATTAGACCTCTAATTTTGATCAATTTCATTCCGGAACAGTCCAATTTTGATTTGCAATTCGACCCCAGGTTGAACTTGGGCATTTTTTCATTACAAGTCTCCAAGATACAATTTATATACCAAAATGATATTAAACATGCAAGGATCGTGTTGGTATCTTCAATTTGATAGAATTTGATCACTGGAATTAAGCTAAAAAATTAGTGGCGTGTGGGTGAAAGTTAACGACGACGTTGATAGCCACGACAAGGCAAACACTCTACACCACGGCAAAACTCAACCTGGTCTGAACATGTTGAAGCCAGTGGTGAGGTCTAACTTGTTGTTGTTCGCTTTTCCAGAGAAGAGGAACACACAACCAAAAATGGAGTTCGCTTGTGGCTTTAATGACGGATTTGGCTAGAGTGGTCACCAGGGTTGGTTTCACTAGCAAGAGTAGGAGCAATCTAGGTGGGTGGTGCACCACCACTTGCCACCATTGAGGTCGTTGGAGGAGACATGTGAGGCAAATGTGCAACGGCTGTGGGAAACGCATGCGGTGCGTCGGATAGTCATCAAAGCTCAAGCTTCAAGTGGTTGAGGTTGCCAGAGCTGGCTAGTTCTAAAGGTGGGTTCGTATCGACTCACTCGCAGGGAAAATGGGTAGATCTAAGCAAAAAGGTGGATGTCACAGTTGTTAAAACTGTGACTTTGGGGTGGTTTTCCTACGGGTTACGGTGGTTTTTCAGTGATAAAGGTTGTACGAACATGTAGCTTGTCGCATGTACTTTCTAGAAGTAACAAATTTAAGTCTTGACTCGCCGGATTTAGGGAGATACAGCGACAAGAATGTGGCTCGTCTCACCTTTCATTTATCTCTCTACCCAAGGTTGAAAATGTCGAGTAGTGCATGCCATGGAAAGCGTGTAAACTGTATATACATACCACAAAGTGAGCCTATAGTTGTTTACAGCTATAGGGTACGAAGATTTGAATTAAAATGCTAAAAGAAAATACTGAAATGCATCAATTAAATACTGAAAAAGAAACAAATAAACTTGAAGTTTGATCTAGAATTTAAAATACAATTCTGTTTAACCATAACTAAAAATCTATAGCTCAGATCACACAAGCCGCCAGTCTACGAACTCTTGACAACGATATCTATGCTAGATAAAATCCAAACAAAAATTTGCTAGGGTAAAAAATCAATGTCGCACCTTTTTTCAGTCAACTTAGTCTATTTTTTAAAAACAAACAAGTATGAAAGATTTGGATCGTTGCAACTTAATTGGATAACTTAATGCTAAAATGCTAAAATTTTCAGATCAACCTGATATAAGCTTGATTGATTTTATATATACGTACATACATACGCACAACTAGGCTCTATCAAGTTGACCAATGGTAAAACCGCCAGGACTTCTTTAAACGGTTCACTAGATCACTGTAGAGTTTTATTTTTTTTCCTAATAATTAGTATGTCAATAAATTAATAGCTAATTATTAAATGAATTTTAAATTTGAGTCATTGATGTGATAACTTGATGCTAAAATTCAACCTGATGTGAATTGTCTGAACTCTCTTTATATATATTTTTAATTTTTTTTGATGAAAATATATTTATAATTTTTGAAAACTACAACATCTCAGTTTATAATGAAAAATACAGTAGCTTGATGAATATATGAAATAAATATAAAAATAGAATATTTTTTTTTTATGAATAAATATAAAAATAGAATAGCTATTCATATGGTTAACTCTTTTTATGTTTGATATATTTTCAATTTTAGAAATATTTGTCTTTCTATTTAAAAAAATAATTATTCCTTTTAAAAGTTCAGAAATATTGGTATTCATTCTTTTCAAAAATAAATATCCTTACTATATTTAAGTTATATTTTAAAAAAGTATTTATAATAGCTAGCTAAACAGAGAATCTAATTCATATAGTATAACTTAAGCAGCTAATATATATATATGATGCAGACTTTATAATGCGTATTTTATAGAGACTCTCATTGATAATAAATTATGATTGACATTTTTATTAGTCAGACCACATATAATTTGCACTATAAAATCTGCAGAATAAGTGATAACTTATGTATCAATAAGAATTACTATTTTCTTCTTTCTTAATTTTTATTCGTATTTCTATTCTATCTCAACTATACATTTTGCATACCAAATGTAGCCTGAACGTATCTCATCAAAATATGAGTTTTTTACTTTAAGGCATTAATCAATTAGATGTCACAAATACAACCTGCTTTATAAACTGGAATATAGTATACAGAGATGGAGATGATGAATTAATTGGAATAAAACTTGCCATTATTCACGCTACTTTATTAGAAAAGTTATGTCACATCACGTTGAGCCATGATTGTGGTGGAAAAGGACAACACCGAGAATTTGCAATTTCCGATGATCAACAACAATATATATTTTTCAAATATTGATATTTCCATAATTAAAAGAAAGGGCTTTCTAATTATAATGACATTCATTTGTTCTACCTGATAATCCCACCTCCATTAATGTTGCAAAAAAACATAAAAAAAAAATGATAATTTATTTTTTATTAGATTGAATTTTTGGAATAAATAACAATTGAATTTGATATTAAAATCATAATTTTTTAAAGCTTTTAATTTAAAAATTAATAGTTTTTTTTATTTTAAAAAAAATACATATATATATATATATGTATGAATTCAAAATAAATTCAAAAAGATCAAACTTAAGTATAAAAGAGGAGTAGAGAAAATAAATAATAAATCTCTATTTATTGGTTTAAATTTTTGAAAAAGTGACAATCGTTGATTTTCTTTTCTTGTTATTGTTTTTATTTATCTATCTTTTGTAGGTAAAAAACACGAGACAAAAGCACACCGAACTGAATTTTGTTGATTTTGATGATCATATTTGCTTTGATGATATATTCATTCCTTTGTAGTGTGATTCTCATGATCAATATCTCTCTCTCTCTCTCTCTCTCTCTCTCTCTGATTGACAGGAATAACAAATTAAACCCAATTATGAAAAAAGCAAAGGCATTGAATTAGTTAGATGTTACCAAGCTACCATACCAACGAAAATCACATCATGATTAAGAATATGATCAATTTAACTTTTGGATTTGGGTTTAATAATTAAGAAAAGCTGTTAGCTAGCTATACTTTCTTAATCTCTGCTCCTGATCATATATATATAATGGTCTACTTTACGTATAAAACAAAAGAAACAACTGATTAAATGAACTATAAATTAAGCATAGTAATTCCCTCCTCACACAAACCATAGAATTATATAATATTAATAACCAATAAATCAATCATTTTACATAGTTTTCTTTTCTTTTCATATTTCATCCTTTTTTCATTTCTTGGGTAACAATGCCTCCTATTTCTTTGACTATAAGAAAAATAAATAAATAAATAAGAATAGTATATATATATATATATATATAAATTTGACCAATTCTAAAAATTTGTGCTATATATTTGAAATTAAGATAGAAATTAACACAATAAGGAACAAGAAATAAACTAAAGGAGCTGAGTATTTTTTCTTCATTAACAACTACCACAAAGGGAGCTAGCTTAACAGTGAATATTCAGTTTAACTTTCACATTTGCATATACAAGAGGTGAGATAATTCGATTTTTGATAAGTTTCGTTATCATTTCAACAATACTGCAATACAACATAATGTATTTTGTTGCCCATGGTATTATCAAAATACATATTTTTTTATTTAGCAAAAGAAAGCTAAAAGCAAAAAAAGTAGGATCTAGGTATTTTCTAGTTGGATTATTAATTTCTACATAATTAGTTAGTTTATCAATAAATATCCTATTAATTAATAGTAAGTATTTAGGTACAGAAAAACAATTTACAAAAAAAAAAAAAAAAAAATGAATGAAGAAAGAAAGGGTTATGTAGAGTTTGGTTGGGCTTGACCAACTTTTAAGAAAAAAAAAAAAAAGGAAGTGAAGCCCCAAAACTCGGAAGGTAACGGAGATGACGTTAAAGTCTAATCAGCAAGACATAGGCGTGGAAGGGAACAGAAATACCTCCCACGTGCCAGTTACGGTCAAATGACGGTGCCCAATCTTTGACACGTGTAAGACCTCCATGAAAACCGTAAGCTTTAGACAAGGTTTTGGTTCTTGGGGTTTTGTTTTGACCACCAATTCCAACTTCCTTAATTAACCCTTGACTGTGACCTCTCTCACTGTGTCTCTTTGGTACCCTCTTGGATTATTGTTTTCTTTCTTTCCATATTGTCTTACCTAATTTATACCATCCCCATTCCCACAACCCCTTTTATTTATCTATTTTTTTTTTTAAATTATTTATTATAATTTAAAAAAAAAATCTCAAATGGGTAAGTAAATTTAATTATATTTCTGAAGTTAAATAAGAGACATCTTTTTTTTTTCAAAAAAAAAATGTGTTTGGTATTTATGTGGATGAATATAAAAGATGCACTCGACCTTTTAAGTCAATTAGAGTAATTAAATTACTCCACAACGTAGTCAAAATTAATAAGAATTTTTGTTTTCATAGTGAATTTATTAGAGTGGCTTGTCTTTAATTAATTAGGTTGTTGAAATGTAATTAAAACACTATTGTAATTAAGACACACCCAAATTATATATGTCTATACATATGTATGTATATATATGGAGTTAGAGACTCATGTTGATCTGATCATTTTAGAATGAGGATCTCTTTCATTAGCAATTGGATGACTTAAGTGACTGAGTTTTAAAAATACATTAGTGGTCTAATACGAGTTAATAAAGGTACTATAAAACTATTAATACATAGACTCATTAAACTGTAAATATATTTTTAAATCTCTAACTTTTAAAATAATTACATCTAACTGTATATATATATACGGTGTGATTAATTATATAAAAATTAATGTAAGAAAAAATGGAAAGGAAGATTGGGTTGGGACCGCAAGTGTGTTTACCCAAGAATGAGTGTAGGATACAAGTAGGAAAAAAGGCAAAAGCAGCTTAAAAGTAGCCAAAAGCTATCTACCATCCATTTCTCTTCTCTCTCTCTCTTGCCAAGGAAAGCAAGGTAGAAATCTAACCTAAAGCTCACTTTCTGAAAACAACAAAGCAAAGGACCTAAAAAAAAAATAATAAATAAATAAAAAGAAACACCTAAGAGACTTCTCTCTCTTTTCTCAAGCTATAGCTTCAAAAAACTCTCTCTCTCTCTCTCTCTCTCTCTTCTTTCACATATCTATCTCTGATGTCAAATGAAGAGAAAGATCCTTATAACCACTGTGATCCTTTCAATTACAGCCACCAAGAAATGGATCGCTCATGTTTTCCATTCTTCGATGATAATTCCTCCTCACTGCTACACAATCATCATCATCATCAAGTAGTAACCCCACAAAACCTACAAGTGTTTGATAATAATCCCAATTCATACACCATGAGCTTCACTGACTGTCTTCATGGTTCAATGGATTACAACATCCTTTCGAGAGCTTTCGACATGTCTTGTTCGTCGGAAGTCGTATCTCAGATCGATGAAGGTTCGAAGAAGGCGGCCGTGGGGGATTCGGCAGGGACAAGTACTGAAACCAATAACAACCCTTCCACTCCCAATTCTTCCATATCTTCTTCATCCAATGAAGCTTCTGCTGCTGCTGATCAAGAAGATTCGGTTAAGAGCAAGAAAGATAAGAACCCAAAAAGGTCTGAAGAAGGAGATGATGAAGATAAGTCAAAGAAACTGTAAGGTTCTTTTTTATTTTTTATTTTTTATTTTTAATATAGAATTGGACTTTTTCTTTGGGGGGGGGGGGNGGGGGGGACTATATGGATCAAATAGAGCTTCATTTTCATGTTCATTACAAGGAGAAATGATTAATTTTTAAAGTCTTTTTTTAACAACTATGGATATTTTTATTATTCTATATTATTTTTCCATAATTCAATGTGTTTTTTATTTTTCAACTTTTCCAATTATTTATATGACTTTTTTGTACCTCTACAGCTGACAAGAAATCTGGACTAATCTTTCTTTTAGTTCCTGAACCATATTGATATAGTTATTCAGATGCAACATTATCAGAGAGAGAGAGAGAGTTAAAAATAAGGCTAGCTGAGTGTGAACCCTAATTCCATCATTACTGTTTTGGGCATATCCCAAAATATGAAGAAAAAGTTTCAATTTTGTGTGTTCAAAAGGCTTTGGTTAAAAAAGTTGAAAACTCATGGGTTTTGAGTCTTTCATATTGACTAATTAATTTAATACGTTTGTGTTTTATTTTTTATCAGGACCAAGACAAAAAAGAAAGAGAAACGGCAAAGAGAACCTCGGTTTGCTTTCTTGACTAAGAGCGAGATCGATCACCTTGAAGATGGATATAGATGGAGGAAATATGGACAGAAAGCAGTCAAGAATAGCCCTTATCCAAGGTAATTAATTAATTTATTTTCTTCAATTAAGTTAACAATTTCTTGCTATGATCAATTAATTAACACATCTCCAAATTATAATTAACATGCTTTACAATCATGGGAGATAGATCCAATAAAGAAATATCACATCGTTAATGAGTATAAAAAATTTAGTTAATAAATTTGGCGAATCTAAAATTAATCTGTATGCGAGCCTTTAAACCCTTCATGCATATTTTACAGGAGCTATTATAGGTGCACCACTCAGAATTGCAGTGTGAAGAAGCGCGTGGAAAGATCATTCCAAGATCCATCTATTGTGATCACCACCTACGAAGGGCAACACAACCATCCATGTCCGGCAACGCTGCGGGGAAACGCTGCTGGAATGTTGTCTGCCACATCCCTTTTGGCATCGGCGGCGTCTGCTAGGCCAAGCTTGCCACATGAATTCTTAACTCAGTTTTTTCCAATGAATCATCATCATAATCATAATCAAGCAGGCCATGAGCAGCCAAGTAATTCAATGCTATACTCAAACCTCAATATCCACAATCACTATCAGCAGCAACTTCAAGTTCCTCCTGATTTTGGATTATTGCAAGATTTGGTTCCCTCATTTAGTCACAAGCAGCTAGATCCATGATCAATTATATATATATATATATATATATATATGCATTATTTATTGTAATTCATTGTTGTTAAAATTGTTAGAGTACTATGGAAGTAAGTTTTTCTCATATACATTGCAATACTATTCCTAGTATTCTCTACGATACTCTCTCTTTCTATGAATTTATGCAAGCTTAATTATGAGCTAGAGTACTACTTTGACATATATTATATATATACGCACACACACACACATAGATGGAGTATTAACCGGTATGGAGCTCAAAAGAAAAAAAAAAAAAAAAAAAAAAAAAAAAGGCATTGAATGCTTTTATATATATACTGTCCTATACATATATCTTTACCAAATAGCTAGACTTTCTAAAATTCTGTCAAAAAGAAATGATTTCTTTGAAGGAAATTATGGCAGTCTACTTGACAATGCCAACGTTAAAAGATGGCCGCGTGGTTTGTAATTTTCTGGAAAAATGCAAGGCTTTCATTTTTCTTAAGTGGTAGTTGAGGAAGCTTAGGAATAATTAAGCAGATCACCGGGGTTAACTCGACTACCGATAAGGTTAGAGCCTCTCTTCCTCAAATTCTTCTTCTTCTTCCTTTTCTTCTCAAATTAATGATGTATGTGAAGATGCAACTGCAATATTAATTTGGAAATGAGGGGATATTTTTGTACTATACTATGTGTTTTTTGGTGTATGTAAATGTATATGAGACTATGTACATGTTGAATTACAAATTTGGCTAGTTAGGAAATCTCTAAGTACATAAAACAATGAGTACTAGATATGCGTAATTATTCAGCGTATTATATTATATCAAACACGGTTTGATTAGAGAGTAAAGTAGTAACATTATCTGGCTATAATAATAAAATCAAATATTGGTATTATTTTGAATGTTAAAAGTGAGGCTATAGCTGCATACATATGTAGTTTTAGCTAATTAGTTCTTGTAAAAGGAAATATAGATGTCTCCTATATAAATGTTCATCATCTTTTTGTTTTGTTACTTCTCATATACTTGATTTAGAGATTGTAGAAGATACATAATTATGTCTCAACGGTCTATTAATACAAGTTTTGAAACGTATAATTTGCAGGGTGCCACATTTCTAATGGAAGTTTTGGTTTATAATTATTAATTGCAGTGTTACTTATCGCGGTTTGATTATAACGTCATTATGGTTTATTATAAGCTAGGAGGCAATTCAGAAAGCTATTTACATAACTATGGGATTGGATTAGAACCGTTCAAATCTATAGTTTTCTAAAGCTAATTAAGAAATTAGGACTTCAAGGGACAAACTGACTCCCTTTGAAGATATATAAGTCAGCAAGAACCTAATTAAGGCCGGATAAATGTGTTTATTTAACTTTTAATCCTTTTTGTAAGCTGGAAAAAAATAAAAAAACGTCTTTTAATCCATTTCAAAATTATAAATAAAATCATGGATATTAAAAATATTAGATGAATATTTTCAAAAAAAAAAAGAAGGGTTAATTGCACTTTGATACTCTCAACTTTTAGGGTTTTGCAATTTATGCTCTCAATTTTCGATTCAATAACTTATACTCTCAATTTTTTAATTTGTTGTAATTTGGAACTTGTTTAACTTTTAACTATAAAGTTTAACTACTGTTTTGTCTGACTAGTATTAAATTGTATTAATTTTCAAACTATAAGATGCTAAGCTGTGAAATATTAAATCTATTTATAAAATTCTGCACTTTGATTCCCTTTACTCATTAAAAAAAAATTGCTGGTGTTGTTCAGCCAATTAATATTAAACTATATCAAATTTCAAATTAGAAGATATTAAAAATGTAGATTTTTAGGACTACTTTTAAAATTTGGTACTTTAGTATTTTTTATTTTAAAATTTGATACAGTTTAATATCAATAACATGAGAAAACAGTTAAACCCTATTAATCAAAAGGCCCAAATTGCTTCAAATTGAAAAGTCGAAAACCTAAATTGTTGAATTGAAAAATTAAAAGCCTATATTGCAAAATCATGGAAGCAAAGTATTAAAATGCATCTGATTCCAAAAAATATATATAACAGCTAACAAGCTCATTTTTTTTCCAAATCAAAAAATATATAGATAAATTCGAGTACAAAACCCTATATCTCCCATGTGTTCCAGCAACTGGTCGTTTTGCATAAGATAGTGGTATGCATTTAGATCTTTTTTTGTCTCTTTCTTTTCTTCAATCTTTTTTTTTTTCCTATTTTTAATTAAGCATTTTAAAACAAAAGCAGTTATTTGCTGAGATCAACAGAGAATGGAATCCTTGAAATATAGTGGACCTTTGCCAGAATGAAGATATTTCTATAAGGATTGGATGACCAAGTTTCCTCCTCTCTCTCTCTCTCTCTCTCTCTCTCTATATATATATATATATATATATACAGATATATACTTGTTTATTACTTATTTTGAATTATATTCCAATAGGGGAACCCGTTAATTAAAAAAAGAAAAAACATTATTCAACTACAAAAGTCATCAAGTTCTCATTCTAACGACAAATCTACCTAACCAAAGCAATCTCTCCCTCTTCGCTATGCTAATCTATAACAGTTATATCTTAAAAAAGTGTGCAACTATGCAAACGACCCAATACAATATATATTATTTTTGTCTTTTATGCTAATAAGGAACTATATATATATAATTTAGAGTTCTTGATCGAGTATAGTACGTATTTGTATATTAAAAAAAATAGTACGTATTTGTATATAATTAATTAATGAATTAAGTAAGCAAATTATTAGTCCAAATATATGCATAATAGTGTGTACTCATGATTCCTCTGGCTAATTAATTTGATAATTAGATAATAGTTAGGTTCCACGTACGACTATCTTTTGACATTTTGACAAAGATCTTATAGTCCCCAAACCCACCAACCCCACGAAACAAATATCATCATTTCATGGTTCAAATTATTATAAACATATATAGATAGGCTAGCCTGCTTGCATTAATTATATTTAATATTCAAGTTTTCTATTCCTCACGAAATTGATTGGAAATTAAATAGACTATTGGCAAAGTTTACTATTAATCGCCCTTTGACAGAAAAAATGATTAGAAAAATTTAAAACATTTTTGGTCGAAGATTAGAATAATTTTTAAACTTGAAAATCGAAAGTGTAACTGTCCCAAATTAGTGGTGACGTAAATGCAATTAACCTTTAAAAAATGTATATGAGTTAAATTGAAACTTAATTGGATGAAAGTTAATGGAGTTTTTCTATTTTTCCCAAAGATTATTTTTAGAATTGTTTTGTAATGATTAGGTGATTTGAATCCAGATCTCACACATGGAAAGAGTGTTAAAACTACGGAAATTTGTGTAGTTAACCCTGAAATTACTATTAAGCTGTCCCCTCTGATAGACATTCCCGTGAGTCACATGAAGAGTCATCGCCACATCATCCAGCCTATGAGTCATCATACAAGTCATGCAAGGATAAGAATTCTATCGTAAATGAGATATTTGACGAGTCTAGGGAAAATTAAGTGAAACCCTTTAAAAGAAGTATGTGTGGAGACCTCCTCAATGTATGGCATGTGGCATAAAATGTTTTTGAAATTGAAAAAAGAAAACCGGGTATAACCGGTTGCAAAATGGAAAAAAATGAAGGGAAAATGTGACTGGGCAGGCAATGAAATGCATGACTAAAAAGCTACTATATATCCAATTAAATATTATATTTTATAAAAAAATATTACTAAGTATGGAACAAAATTATGTATGTTAGAAAAATATTATACAGTAAGATAAAATTACCGAATATGAAAAAATATTACTAAGTATGGAACAAAGTTATGTATTTTGGAAAAATATTACACAGTAAAACAAAATTTTCAAATATGAAAAAATATTACTAAATATGGAACAAAGTTACATATTTTGGACAAATATTACACAATAAAACAAAATTACCTAATATGAACAAAAATACCCGATATGGACTACTATTACCTCATATTGAAAATTTTTACTCAATTTGGAAAACAATGAAAATTTTACACTTTACGAAAAAATATTAATAAGTATTTTGGATAAATATTATACAGTAAAACAAAATTACCAAACATGTACTAAAAAATATCCGTTATGGACTAATATTACCAAATATTGACAATATTACTCGGAAACAAAATATTACTCGTTTTGGATTTATATTACTCAATATGAATAAATGTTTCATCATATGAATAATTTTACTCATTATGGACAATGAAGACAATGTTACAATTTATGGATAAATATTACTTATTATGAATCTACTTATATAGGATCCTAATAAAATATAATATTTTAAAGTGTCAATCTATTTACAACACAAGTAAATAACATAGAGACATATAAATATTTTATGGAAATTAATTATAATTAGAAAGTATATTATGTTTCTACTATATCTACTAAGAATATGTATAGTTAATTATAAATGTATTAAATTATATAATTTTATATTTATTTAAAAAATATAATTTTGATTAGTTGATTAGTTAAAAATTTATAATTAATTATTATAGATAAAATATTAAAAATATATTAGTTAAATTATATAATTTTGAACTTAATAGGAATGCAAATTTTAATTCTACTTAATTATAACTCTAAATTGTAAATCAATAATATTAAATATTGATCAATTTTATCTATCAAATGATGCAGCAAATTATGTGTTAATATTTAATTGGTTTATTATTTTGATTCACTTATGTATTTAAGGGTCACTTATCTACTTTTAGGTTATATGAATGTGCTATACTTTAACATGTGTTATTTTGTAAATAAATTTGGCTTATAGTTTAGTATGTATAGCATTACACATTGTAAATTGTCATAATTTCAAATAAATATATTGATATTTTATATATCATGGAAATATAAATATTATATTTGCATACGTTTTCTTTGCAAAATTATGAAAATCTAATAATATATGTTATTAGAGTTTAAAAAATTTCTAAAACAATTTGTATTCATGAAAATTTGCAATTGAAACAACATTTATTTTTAGAATTTTAACTCTACTTTATTGAAATTCTTGAGTAATACTCTACATATAAATACAGATGTACACTTTTTATATTGCATATTTGAATTCTCAAGTGGTATTAATTATTGTTTGGAGAAAATAGAGATGGTTTTTAAAAGAAGCTGCTATATAATTACAGCATATAATAAAGTTTTTACTCCAAAAAAAACAAAAGCATAAAGGAAAGTGAAATCAATAGCCAGTTTGAACTCAGTTTTTTCTTGCATTTTGGTATAAACAGTTTTAAATATTAACAGTTCTGCAAAGGAAACTTATATTACAAGTAAAGAAGCTTAGCTTTAGCTACTAAAAATTTTTAAAATAAGAATATTGGAAAAAGAACCAATCACTCTACTAGCAAAGGATGATGTAAAAGTACATGTTAAAAAAGCAATCCAAATTGCTAAAACCATATGAAGTTCTTTGGTGAGACATCCATAGAAATGTCAGTGACACCATCTATAATGCAGGTAATCAATTTTGAAAAAGTTGTTTAGACTACCAACTACTAGCAATGTTAGTTTACCCATATACCAATTAGATAGGAAATCAAGTAATCAAAAGTGGTATTTCACTCATCCTGACAACAATTATATGCGTCTAGGTTACAATATATATGTTAAAACAAATAATCACTTAAGAAAGGATAAAGAAGTATTGAACAATTGATAAGCCAAAAACTATTTAGTTTTGAAAGAAAATGTAAAGCAACTCTATAGCCCAACATTCTTTCTAGCAAAAATGAATAATAATTTTCCTTTTTCTTTTCCATTAAGCATCCAATTGAGTGCTAAAACAAGTATTAGGTCAGCCTATCACTTCATCTGGTCTCTCACAGTATTAGGAAGATAGCAATGCTGGTTCACTTGAATCTTCTTGCAATCACCACCTCCTCCTCCACATGCTCAATTTGTTTGGAAACTAAATGTTGCATTTCTCATCAAGGCTACCTTGAAGGCATCCGTTTTGTTTTTTACAATACAACTATTTATCACATCCTTTGTAAACCCAACAGGATTTTTCCCATCATCAATCAAACTAAACAAAACAAATTAATCAACTATTAAATGATAGAAGAGAACCAAGAAAAATGATCACGAACGAGAATCAAAGAAATATGATCCTAGCAATCTCACTTAACTTCCATTGGAACCTAAATGTTGCATTTCTCAAAAAATTTAACCATATTATCAAGCTCCATAACCAGAGAATTGCTGCATATACATTTTTTTCTTTCGAAAATAGAAACCTAATGTTATGAAAATTACCAAAGAAAAGAAACAAAATAAGTAATTGGAAAAGCTAGGATTGAGGATGCAAAAATACGGGAATTGGAGGAGGGGAAGTTGAGAGGCGGCATTGAAGGAAGAGGCGACATCATAATTGGCAAAGTAGAAAAACAAAATAAAGGAAGAATTAGCAATACTGACATTATGAAGTGAAAAATTTGTAGGTAATATAGTGATGAAATTTGAATTCCAAATGTTAAAAATGTTTTAATTGACACAGAAGTTCAATCAAGCAAAATCTTTCAAAAATTTGACCTCTGACTTGTGTCTAGAAAGTTTTCTAACAAAATCTTACTGAGCTCGTATATCTCATTGAAGAATACTCTTGTCTCGGCTGCGAGAAGACAACATAGATGAACTTTTCCATTGCTAGTTCGAACAACCAAATGTGTTCCATGCTGAGCCCAACCCACTAAACAAGCACTGTCATCAATCCCTAAGTCACATAACTTAGTTACCTGCAATTTCGAAGTTAAACAGTTTTGCATCAAACAAGGAAAAAAACAAAAACTGCAATTTTAATTTATTTTGTTTCTATTTTGCAATTGCTAGCTTGCTTATTACCCTTAAAAAAAAATAAGTAAAAAGTTTAAATGCAGAAACAAAAATTCATCATCCCCTTTGATAATAACAAGTACATAAACAAAAATTAAAATTAAAAAAAAATGAAAACTGAAAAAATAAAGGTTTCACCTTTCGTAGATTTGCCTAAATCTGAAACCAATATTCTTTGGGAAATTAGGTATTGAAAATCTCAAAAACTTGTGGGTTCTCGATTTTGACTACAAAAAAAAATAAAAATATTTTGAAAAATTTTTTTTGAAGGAATTTTACAGATAACACTGAGATGAAGAAATTACTTCAGCGAGAAGGGCGACCTTACGATTTGTTAGAGACCAGAGGAGAAACAGCGGCGTTAAATTTTGGAAGCGGGAAAGAACATAACGGAGGTGGATGGAGGAAGAAGAACGGGGATGGGCAAAGTGAGGAGAAGATCGGGACTTTAGATTTCTAAAATTTTAAATTTTGAAATTAGGACAGACGATTAGAGGGTATAATTGGGTATTCATAAAAAATCGGGGTAAATTCGTAAATGAACAAATTTAATTTTTTTTTTCAAAAACCTTGATCAGAATTATTGATCACCGGTTGCATATCAATAAGGGGTTCATGTTGGAGACCCCTCAAGGGTTTCTTGTGTTTAACCTTGAGTCTAGATATCTTAAAACATTTTCAACAATATTTTTTTAAAAAATTTTTACTGTATAAAAAAAATTGTCAAGAAAATTTGTACCTCTGAAAAGTTTGTTAGACAATTTGACTTATCAATTTTATTTATTTTTACCAATTTTCATAAATAAATAAAAATGTGCATGACCTTTTTTTTTTTTTTTTTCTTTTGCCGCTCGAACTTTTTTTCTTGCTGGTTAATGAATTTCCTTTTCTTTTCTTTTTTCCCACCAATTT
>QANX01006590.1:2389-32406 GCA_003254975.1 Ochetophila trinervis
AACCAATTGGCCTTTTTATTAATAAGTCCTTCACGTACAATTTTAATTTTGCTTGAAGCCGCCAGAAAACCCAACTCAACAGAAAACCAAAACCATGAATCAAATTAAGATACTGCCAGCATTTTCACCTACCCAGAAAATGATAGCCAAACTAGCTTGAATTATTTACAAGCTTTTTAATTAATTAAGAAAATAAAAATTAAACCCAAAAAAGAAAGAATAAAAGAATAAAAGAATCTATTCAGGATTATGAAGAAACCTCTAAAACTCTTTTACAAGAGTTGTAACACAAACGCTGCCGGAATCTGTCATTCATTGCCGGTTCTTGTTCTTCTGTCTCTCTCATTTTGACTAACTTTGTTTTTCTATATAATATAATATATATAGACACACACACACACACATTCATACACTCAAAATCCCTCAAAACAGCAAAAACCCTTCTCTGTTTTCTTTCTTCTCTTCTCTTCTCTGCTTTGAGAAACAGAACAGAGCAGAGCAGAGAAGCCATTGCAGAAGAAAAAGAAAAACCCCAAACCCATCTCAGTGAGTTTGATTTTTGAGAGGTTTTTGTTTGGTTATTTTGGAGTGTTTAAGTGTAAACTGGGTTCTAGTTTTGTGGGTCTGCTTTGATTTCCTCCAGCTTTTCCGCATTACCAATTTGCCGTAATTCACAAGCAAAAATCACAGCACTGGTTCAATCAAAAGCTTTTCGTTTTAATACCAAAAAAAGAAAAGAAAAAAGAATTCGTGTTCTTTTCGCAAACCCAAGAAGGTTTTCTTATATAACCGACCCATTTGAGTTTTTTTACAAGTACACAGTGAGCTTAATTTCTCTTTGCTGTTTTGAGTTTTCTTCTATCAGCAAAGAAAAAAAAAATGGATCAGTTTTCTTCCTCCAAAATTATTCCTGATTCATTTGTTGGAGCTCGAGAGGACATAACAAACCAGATTGAGCTTGTCTGGGATCAGACAAAAGCACCATTGATAGTTCCAGTTTTGAGGTTGTTGGTCTCTGTGTGCTTGGCC
Organism: Ochetophila trinervis; assembly: GCA_003254975.1. NCBI lineage: Eukaryota > Viridiplantae > Streptophyta > Magnoliopsida > Rosales > Rhamnaceae > Ochetophila > Ochetophila trinervis. Next base: position 3,419 of record QANX01006590.1, read on the forward strand.
ATGTCGGTGATGCTTTTCATCGAAAAGGTTTACATGGGAATTGTTATAGTTTTGGTTAAGCTGTTTAGGAGAAGACCAGAGAAGCATTACAAATGGGAACCCGTTAAGGATGATGTTGAACTTGGGAATTCAGCTTATCCTATGGTTCTGGTTCAAATCCCAATGTACAATGAAAAAGAGGTTTTTTTTTTTTTTTCTTGGTTAAAGAAAAATGGATAAGAAATGTTTAGAACTTTCTTGGATTTTCTTTCATTTTTTTTTTTTTTTTGGGGATGCTGATCTTTTTTGTTCCCTCTGTGCAGGTTTATCAGCTTTCAATTGGTGCTGTATGTGGGCTTTCATGGCCGTCTGATCGGATTATAGTCCAAGTTCTTGATGATTCAACAGACCCAGCAATTAAGGTTCATTCCTCAAAACCCCATTTATGAAATTATTTTGTATATAACCATTATGTCCAGGAAAAGAAACCAACTAATTAATTACCAAAAAAAGGAAAAGAAACCAACCTGCTTAAAAAATGCGTCAAAAACTTTCTGCAGTAAGTTTCTGTGCCTTTTTTAAGTTTATATATTTATTTAATATAAGTTAATTTAATTTAAATTAAATTGATATATGTTATGTTTTAATATATAAATTATACGAATTTTATGGTGCCTTGTGCTTAAAATGGGATTGATTTGATTTTGAGATTTGGCATAGAAATGTTTCTTTCAATGGCCTTTTTTTGGAAAAATATTAAAAAAATCTTTTAAATTAATGCAACTATTGTACTTTTGTGGCCAATCAATTTGAATGGTAAAGTTTTCCTTGAGAGGTCTATTTTTGGGAAACATTAACTTATTAGTAATAACTAATAAACCCGACATGGAAATTTATCCAATCAATTTACCCATTGCAGAAATTTTTTTATTCTTAAAGATATACCCAATAAAACCCATGATTTATTTTACCCAGAACTGACTGATTTGTTGAAAAACAAAACAAACAAACAAACAAAAAAATCAATATTTTAATTATCTGGGTCTGTCTCCAAACAAAAACAAATAACAACAGGATTTGGTGGAGCTAGAATGCCAAAGATGGGCAAGCAAAGGAATAAACATAAAATATGAGATTAGGGACAATAGAAATGGGTACAAAGCAGGGGCTCTGAAAGAAGGCATGAAGCATAGCTATGTCAAACAGTGCGACTGCGTTGCTATCTTTGATGCTGATTTCCAACCTGAGCCTGATTTTCTCTGGCGCACCATACCCTTTCTCATCCACAACCCAGAGGTCGCTCTAGTCCAAGCTCGCTGGAAATTTGGTAATCTTGGTCTTAATTATTATTATTATTATTATTTATAAATTACATATTATGTTAAGCTCTAACTAAGCTTGGTAACTGTTTGTTTTGGGTCTGAGTGAGAAAGGTGTCGGTGGCATCTTTACTTCTTTTTTTTTTGTTCATTTAACACATGGCACAGGCATTGGGTTTCTAAAAGATTTCTTGCTTTTTGAAACAAACGAAACCTTTTTTTCTAGGAAAATCTCAATCACATCTTGTGATGATTATGATGTCTATATAATTCATTTGTTGGCTTCATCTGTCATATATACCGTAGGAACAAGTCTAAATGATTAGCTAGCAATTGGTAGTTTTGTGTATCTTGGTCCTAAAAACAAATTAACAAATTATTTTTTCCCAATTAAAAGATAAAGATTTCTTTGATTAAAATATATAGCATGTGTGTGATTGTCAAACTTTGTTAATAAGATTTATTAAAGTTACTACTTGTTTAGACCCTTTAGGGATATTGACTTTTCATGTTTTTTTAAATAACCAAAACGACCATATCTTCTACCTTTTTAATTAATATTCTGGTTGAATTGTCTCATTTTCACTCTACAGATAGTTCATTTATTTATATAGATAGTGCCTTTCAAGAAAATAGGGCCAACTAACAGTCCAGCTGTTTTGATTATGAAACTATGGATTTCCCAAGTGCTAATGGAGGTCAGAGACAGTGACACATAAACTAAGACCCACCCTAAAATTAAAAGCTTGAATAGCCAAAAACATTGATCTTGATATGGACAATGTGGAAAAACCCATCTGTGTTTCTAACAATTGGGAATAGTTTTTTATTAGTTTACTACAAAAATATGCACTTCCTTACCATTTTTTGTCAAAAAAAGTAAAATAAAATTAAAACAAATTCTCTATTTAGTTTTATGCTTTTGGTAATTGAAAAACAATATGACTTTCTCAAGTGCATATAACATACAGGGATATAAAGCATGATGTTAGCTTATTTCTGGTTGGTATTGCAGTAAATTCCAATGAATGCTTGATGACAAGGATGCAAGAGATGTCACTAGATTACCATTTTATAGTGGAACAAGAAGTGGGCTCTGCAACATATGCCTTCTTTGGTTTCAATGGTAAAAGAATATTCATGAAGATTGATAATTAAACACACCCTTTTAATAAATTTTTCAAATTTAGAACCCTGAATAACATGATATTATGGTTGCAGGCACAGCTGGAGTATGGAGAATTTCAGCCCTCAATGAGGCTGGAGGATGGAAGGATCGCACAACAGTGGAGGATATGGATTTAGCTGTTCGAGCTAGTCTTAAAGGCTGGAAATTTGTATATCTTTCTGACCTCAAGGTAAAGACTTCATAACTGAAACCAAAGCGTCATCAAGTTGGATACTTTAAATAACCATCTCAGTTTAAAATTTTAGATCATGGAGTTAAAAAGCATAAATTTTATTTTTTCCATGTGCTGAGAGCTAACTTGTGTAGACTAATTATAATTTTGATCTGAGAGCTTAAAGTACAATAACTTTGCATGTTATCATTTGTAAGTATTTTAAAGAAGAGAGAGCGAGGGAGAGAGAGAGAGTTGTAAGTTCAGGCCATTAGAATGAGAAATATCGGTTTTATCAACCATGAATGAAATACACTGCCAACCAAATGACATGTGCAAGTGGAACAACATATGGTCAAAGTTGCATTTACTGAATTAATGCTACATATCTTCTAATTTCTTTCAAACCAAACATTAATTGTCTGTTACATATTCCAGGTGAAAAATGAATTGCCAAGTACTTTCAAAGCATATCGTTACCAGCAGCACCGTTGGTCTTGTGGACCTGCTAATCTGTTCAAAAAGATGGCAATGGAGATTTATAGAACCAAGGTATACATTATCTTTTACTCCTTTAGTTTCTCTGCCACTATTTTCCATGATGATAAATTCAGCATGAGCATTTTGAACAACTTATATATATATATAGAGAGAGAGAGAGAGAGAGAATTGCTATAAAACTCACCCGTTAAAGAGCTTATGGAGCCCAATAGATGAGTTTTTTTGTTTCTTTTTCTTTTCTTGATCTTTTTTTTAGTTCTTTTTTTATTAAATACTTCTAAATGCTATAAATTTTAAAAATCTATAAAAAAAAATAACCAAAAAAATATGATTAAAACACAAAAACATACCTGATTGTTGTGTTTTATGTAGAATTTTTTTTAACCTAATAATTTTAAATGCTATAAAATACAAAGCTAAAAAAATAAAATTTTAAAACAAATTCTAGAAAAAAAAATAAAATAAAAATGTTTTTGTTAAAGAGCTTATGAAGCCCAACAAGTATGTTTTATAGCAAATCTCATATATATATATATATATATATATATATATTTGTGTGTGTGTGTATTTTTACTAATACTTAGATGATATATATGTTGCAGAAAGTTTCCCTATTGAAGAAGTTCTATGTGATCTACAGTTTTTTCTTCGTACGGAAGATTGTAGCTCATATTGTCACATTTGTGTTTTACTGTGTGGTACTACCTGCAACTGTTTTGTTTCCTGAAGTGGTGGTTCCCAAATGGGGTGCTGTATATATCCCTTCTATCATTACTCTTCTCAATGCAGTTGGAACTCCTAGGTATCTCCCTCGCTCCTTTGCTACATTTTTCGGTCTTTTCACAAGTTGTTTCATTCTTCTCTATGTCTGGAGTTTATTAGTGATGACAAAACTCAAATCAACCAATTTTGAAAACTATACAAACTGTGAAGAATTACTAGTTCTGCAGCAAAACGAAAAAGTAATGATTTCTCTGTTTTCTTCTTCATTTTAATGCTCTCGATATATTTTATCTTGCAGATCACTCCACTTGTTGATATTCTGGATCCTCTTTGAGAATGTCATGTCTCTGCACCGGACGAAAGCTACTTTTATAGGTTTGCTAGAGGCAGGGAGAGTAAATGAATGGGTTGTCACAGAGAAATTGGGTGATGCTCTCAAAACAAAAGCAGGTGCAAAAGCTACCAAGAAACCTCGAATAAGGATTGGAGAAAGGTATATAATTCTTTACATCTAGATTCCTATTGCATACTAGTCAATATTTCTTAGCATAGGATGTCCAATAATCTAGATATATACATTTTAAGCTCACTTCTTTTACGGCTTAAGATTTTGGGATAGACGGTAGTTTAATGTTATATAGAATGCATAGCTTATGTGGTTCTCTTTTGGTTGCTAATAAGCAGGCTGAATTTGCTTGAGCTCATGGTTGGATTCTACCTCTTCTTCTGTGGATGCTATGATCTTGCGTTTGGGAAGAACCACTACTTCATATACCTCTTCCTCCAATCCATTGCCTTCTTCATCGCAGGGGTTGGATATGTTGGCACATTCGTTCCCAGCACTTAGTGAAATGTTCGTTTGGCAATGCTCACTGCAAACACCATTCAACAATGTGCATCTGGTTTCTCTGGCCAAAGATGAAAATACCTTTTTTTCCTACTTGGAAGCTTTTGATTCAAATTTTATTTCTTTAATTTGTGAAAGGAAAAGTTGGCAATTCTTTTGTGTTTTTCAACAACGATTCAGATTGAATTGTTATTGTGGATAAGGGTATAGGAGATAGAGATGGTAATTGCAAGAACAAGTACTGCATTTTTTTTATACACATATTATAAATGTAACATCTTGCAAATGCACTTGTTGATGGGATTTTGTTCTGGTATATAATAAAGATGGCATATAGATTCCAAAACAGAAAGCAAAAGATAGCTTTGTATATTTTCCTGTACCTAAAATCTCTCCCTCCTATCTATATATATACATACATATATATATACATACATACATATAAGTTTATGTGGTCAAATAGTAAAATATTTTCGGGTTCATTGCACTTTCTTGCCTTATAATTTTAACTGCTACATTGAGCCTCTATTTTTTATTTGGTACATATTGATCAAATCATCACAAAATTCTTCAATATATCAAACCGTTAAAAATAATATTGAGGATCTTCCAATTAACTAAGCTAAGTGTAAAAAATCTAACTCATTTTATAAGAGTCGCAACTCATACTTTTATAATTGCATTAGGGATTTAAAACCATAGGTATTAAATTATAGAAGGTGAAATATGTACTAAATAAAAAATTGAGGGTTTAAGTGGTGGTTTATAACTGAGGACCTAAATTTGTTAAATTCTAGAAGGTCCAAAAATTTTAATGTACCACATTATTGTAGTTCAAGGGTTTATTTGTTATTTATGTAGCTTGAAGAGGTCATTTGTACACTATAGATAGTTTAAGAAGATTTTAATGTATTTTGCCCATCAATTATTGAACACTATTATACATTATTAATTTGGTGATTATTTTTCTACAATTTTCTTACTTTCATAGCTAATAAGTTTTTTGTGGCTCGTTTTTTGTCTAGCTTCTCCAAGCTCCACTTGTAGCTTTGGTTTCCGTCGGAAAGCTAGCTTTGCCGAAAATATGCAAGACATGCAAACAGACAGAAGGGCGCCGATGGTGTCACCATCATTCTTCTTCCGATATCTATGTCAGCCATGGTGAAGGAAAAATAGCCTTACTCTTCCTTATCTCTTTACCAGGTGCAAATAAGTGAAAAAACTGTGGAAAAAGGGAAAAGTATGGGTGAAGAAGATGATTAAACAAGAAGATGAGTTATTTAGCTAATGGGTAAAAAGAGGAAAATAAGAGAAAGAGTGAGTGACCATTGGGTAAAAGAAAAATGGAGAGAAAAGAGAAAGATTGGCGCAAGATCCCAAAGGGAAAAAAAGATTCTCTCTCACATATCCTCACTTTTCATTTATATCTTACTTCGACGGTTAGGATTTAAAAATTAAAACTCTACTTCTCTGGATCGTGACATGTGGCAATCGAACATGCATAAGAAGAAGGACATTTTTGTCCCAACATGGGCTCATGAATGAATCTTATCCCCAGATGACTTACCCCTCGAACTTTTTTTCTGGCTGACCCAAAATGCATGAGGGGTGAGTCAAGCTCTAAGAGTTTTTTAAAGGTAATTTTGAACTTACAACCAATTGAACTATTTTAGTGCCAAATGTCCTAAACTCATTTAACCCATTGTGAAAATTTCCCATAACAAAGTTAATTCATAAGTTACATCTCACACATTATATACATTACTTACAAATATTTGAAAAGAGTTAAATTTACAATTTTTCTTTATTAGTCATATTAATTTAAATAAAAATGTACTATGTTTGGTAATTTACATCGTCACTTTATAAATAATTGAAAATCTAATAAATATTTTTAAAAAGTATATTTTTGGGTACAAAATAGATATTTTTATTATTTATTAATTGAATTAGTTATATAGGGCTAAATATGGCACATTTTTTTTCAAAGCTAAGGGTTTATTTGTTATTTACATATCTTCTAGCGAACGAGTGCTATGAAATAACACGAAGTGTGCCCGAGCTCTTTTAGCTCGACAGGACCATAGGGAAGGTTGAGCAAATATGCTCGAGTATTATTTGAAAATATTTAATAATTGATTTAATATATTTTACTTTATATTATTTTTCAAATAGTTTAGAAGAAAATGTTCATTCGAAAAAATAAATGTTGCAAAAAATGCTGGCTATGGGGTTCGAACCCATGCGCACTTATGTGCAGAAGATCTTAAGTCTTCCCCCTTAACCTCTCGGGCAAACCAGCTTCATTGACTTTTGCTTCTCTAAACTTATATTTATAAATAATTTATTGATTTATTTATAATTATTTCCAATTGAGGGATTTATGTTGAACGTCCCCTCAATTTTATACATATATATTAATTCTCTCATTAAAAAATTTTTGTTCAAAAGTTCATCCAAAACAACGTATATCCATAAATAGATAAACGTATAAATTTTTTATCACATTAATGAAAGAAAAATTGTATACACAATTATCTATAAAGAGAACAAATATCTTTCTTCTTTTTTGTTAATACATACGAAGATAATAAAATTTTAAATATAACGGAGAAGAGAATTTAAATTTAAGATTATTTATTTACCAATGAGCATGGAAGAGAGTCAATTTGATATTAAAAATGAGAAGGAATATGAGATGAGAGAGAGTCATACTTCTAAAATCTAAGGTCTTCTAAAGCTAAAATTACTTTTGTTAATTCCGTTGAACTTTAAAAATAAGTTAGCCTTCATGGTCACCACTACACTTTTGGCTCGGTGTATGTGATTCTTTCCTGAATTCATTCATTCATATAAGTTAAGTAAAAATATGAAAATTGTCTCTCATTTTCTCCTTTCTATTTTGTACTCACAACTAAGTTATATTCTACGGTCAGTATGAGATTTTTCATATATGGACAACTTAAATTTTACATTGGCCATAAACAATAACATAATATGATTTATATATGACGATCCAATGATAGATAATTGAGGTGTAAATAAAGACCGTCCATCCTAGTTCAAGCTTAAAAATTGAGCTCATGCATGTTCAGTCTAAATTTTTTTGAGTTGGAGAGAAAATTTAGATTAGGCTATATCGAACCAATGTCCTAGGCTTAAATCTTGACACTCAACTTTATGGATATGGAACTTGACTTCGGGCTCTAATATCACTCAGATTTAAGCTTAGGCTTGAATTTGGAGCCTAACAATATGCAATATATTATACAACAATCAATTTGAACCTAACAATAAGTAATATATTATACAACAAAATGACCCAAAACCCAACCAGATCAAGGTTCACAGCAGAAAATAATAGTTTTTAGTTCAAATTCCTACATTTTTAAGTGGACACATTTTAACGAAAGTGTATCTTTGTTTCGCTATTTTTTCCTCCGCTGGTCCACACACTTTTCCACATTCTTTCTTCCACCCTTGCTTTTCCATATCGCAAAAATATTTCACTATTTTCAAAACCTAGATTGAAGCCCCAATCTTGTAATAAATCAAAGCCTTAACCTCGTTTAAATTTTTTCTAAAATTGGGACTTTTCGAATGAAATTTGATTACTATGGTTTTTTAGTGGACGATTATTGAATTTGATGACAATGACATTTGGATGCAAAGGTCTCCATTAACGCAGATGAACCTTGATTGATTTGGAAAAAAATGAAAAAAGTTTGTTTTAATTGGAATTCCTTTTATATGAGAAATTATAAGTTTCTTTTCAAATAATTTTATTTTCTGGTTTTGTTTGGGAATGTGTTAAAAACACAAACACATTGTCGATTGAGTGAAAGATAAGCAGACTTTGGAAGAACTTTTGTTTTTTTTCGGATGCTTTTAAAGTGATGAATGAGATTAAGTCTGCTCATGAGCCCTTTGGATGGTTTACTAGAGACTTGATTTTAAGTAGTAGAGCCATCATAAGTGCAAAAGGGTGGCAGCTGTCATGAAAATCTAGAATTATAAATCGATTTGCTGATTATATTGCCAAGAATGTTTTTGCGAGTAATTGTAATATTTTGTTTTCGTCTTTCAATTTTTTTTTTTCAAAAATCTCAAAAACATTTATGCTTTAGATCTTATAAGAAACAATCAAGTGTAATCCTCTCTTATAGGTGTTTTTGTGTTTAATAGCATTTATTTAAAAAAAAAACAAAAAAAAAAAGATAAGGAAGGGAAAGGGATCACGTGACCTCTATTAGTGGGCCATCTGCTGAGACTGTCCAAATGGTCTAATTCGCACAGTGTTAAAAATTTGAGGGCTTAAATTGCTTATTTGGGAAGCTAAGGGTCCAAATCACACAAGCATTAAAACTGAGGGTATAAAATGCAATTATTCCTATTTTTAATAACCAAAAAAACTGATAAGTTATCTTATATTATTTACAAAATATATAATACCACAAACAATAAACAAATACAAAATATACCATATAATAAATATTTATAATAAATTGAATAAAAATATAAAAATAAATTATAATTATATTATGCTAGCTAATTGGACTGGACTTAGGACCAATTCAATATCTAGCCTGATGGATTGAACTTCATACCAAATTTACACTAAAAAATTTAAAGCTCAACCTAAAAAAATTGAACGACTAAAACTCAAACTAAATGTAATCCAAATTTTTTGAAATGGATTAGATCTCAAGACTTTCGACTTTTTTTTTTTTTGACATCCATATAGATAACACACAGAATGGGACAATTTATAATGCTCTAGACCGCCCTCTTTACAAAATGTAGCATGCATGAACTTTAGTGCTATATATACAGTTCAACCATATACAAATTTTGAACTTATTAGCATGACTCTCTAATATTACTTTTAGTGGTTCCACTATTTTTTAGTGAAACATACTAGTTAAGTTGTATCTAATCTCACTTTTACACTATATATTAAAACTGTAACAAGTTAAATAATTAGTCAAACTTATTTATTTTTGTAATTTAAAAACAAAGCACTAATTAGTCGAATATTTTTATTTTTATGAAAAAGCCTAACCCAATGCTTAATAATTAGATTTCATAATTTAAATAAAATAACAAAAAAAAATTACATCTTCTTCCACTCTTTCTTATGTAAAACACAAAAGAAAAAACTTAAATTTATTCATCTTTTTTCTTATCTAGAATTCTTATTTTTCATCCAAATCATTGTGAATATTATTTTATACCCAAAGGGTAGTCTCGTATGTTTTCTGAAAGGAGCCTCAATTGTGGATATTATGTTACATCCAAAAGGTAGTCTCGGATGTGTTCGAAGTTGTTCTAAAGGTGAGTCACGGGCATCTTCTACAATACGCTCGAACATTAAAACCTTTCGAGGAAGTAATTAAGGTTTTAGACTGTCGAAGTTATTCTAAAAGTTCTGAATGCACTAGGTTGATTAACGGGTCTGAAAGTCTGAGTTATGAAGGGATGAAAAAGGTTTCTAAGGCACCTTGAACACCTACTTTCTTCGGAACAATTCGATGTATCTTGAACGCTTATCTCTTTCGGAACTTTCTGAGGCATCTTCAATACAGGAAGCTCGAACGCCAGCTTTCTAACGTGCTGAAAGGAGGTGAAGCATAAATTATAATTGTTTTGAACACAATTAATTCGGCAATCGTGGGAATTAATCATCATCAAGAGCATTCAATTCAATGGACAGTTAGACATCATAGATAAGGTATAAGTAAGAGGTAAAAGCTGAAAAGTAAAGGATTCAGAAACACACGCAATGTTGGGTTTTTGTAACAGTTGCCAGTTACAAAACCTTTTAGTTTTGTAACCATTCTTATTGAATAAATTAAATTGTTTAATTAGGTTTTAATTTAGTTTTAATTGTTTGTTTGTCAGTTTCTTTTTTAGTTTACTATATATATATGTATATAGTTTTTGAGGTTTAGAAACAGAGATAAGTGAAATAGAAGAAAAAGATACCAGTATCTGTTTTTGAGTGTTAGCGGTGATAAAGTTTAGGTATTTCCCAAGTTCGAAGTTAAATCTTTGGTGGTGCTAAACCAAAGATTGAGAGTGTCTGTTGTATCATGGGAGATGATCGTCAACGAACCATTCGCACTAGTGGGGATGAAATCGTTCTTAAAGAAACTGTGGTATTACACAGACCTCGAAGTATTATCAAAGACATCATATACATATACATGTTCTGTAATATATTCTCCATGTATTTCAATTTAGTTTATTAATTTGTAATATATATATATATATATTTATAAATTTATTGATTATTACTGTTCCATTTTGTTTTACAATCTTAAAAATGATTTTTTATATTGTTAATCTAATATATTTATATATATATACCGGTTTATATATGTATATTGTTGTTTTATTTTTCCGGTGGATTTTATTTTAAATTGACACTTAAATCTAAACGAGGGCGATGAGACGAAGAAAATATGACAAATGACGTCGAAAATAAAGGTCGGACGAAGGAGTTACAGAGGGGTCAGAAATCGGGTCGCGCAATCCATGACCCGACCCGGATGCAGTAAAACGGGTGAAGAATAAGACCCAAACGACATTGTTTTGACGTTTTGGGCAACTAGGCTGAGGCAGCAAGCCTGACATGGCTTGGGCTTGGGCTAGGCTTGATCCTGACTGGGCTTGGGCTAGGCTGAGATTGGGCCTAGTCCAGTTGGGCCCAATAGTGGGCTGAGGTATAGCCTGTTTGTAGAGCTAGCCCATGACATATGGATAGCCACGTGGGCAGACATGTGTTCGACACGTGGAGATATACGCTGACATGTTGATGTTGTGGCACGTGTCACGTGGATTGTTGACTGTTGACCAACTGTACTATTGACCACCATTGACCGTTGACCGACATTGATGGTGTATACAGAAAATCTGTGTTTGTATATAGAAATTATATGGGTGTATACATCAATTTGTGGGTGTATATAGTAAATCCGTAGGGATTTAAAATTGAGTTTTAAACCTCAAATTTGTACAATTTTCTTGGTGAAATTTGTGTAATTAGTGTGTTGGGACAATTTTGTTCAACAACTAATGAATTTATATTTCCATCGTATATAGAAAATTGCAACAGAGGCTAATGTTTTCTCAGACAACGTGAATACCATTTCTGTGGCAAAAGCGCCAACTTTGATTGCACCAAATTCTGTACCATTGAATCATGCGGAGAAGCTGAAAAAATTTGATGGAAAGGATTTTAAAAGGTGGCAACAAAAGATGTTATTCTATTTGACCACATTGAACCTGGCTAGGTTTTTGACTGAAGAGACATCAGAGAGCAATGAGAATAGCAATATAAGTACTCTCATGGCTGTGGATGCCTAGAAGAGTTCTGACTACCTGAGTCGGAATTATATTTTGAATGGCCTATCTGATGCTCTGTATAGTGTATACAATATCAAGAGGACATCGAAGGAGCTGTGTGAATCTTTGGATAAGAAATACAAAACAGAGGATGCTGGATCCAAGAAGTTTGTAGTGGGTCGTTTCTTGGATTATTAGATGGTTGATACCAAGACTGTTATCAGTCAAGTCCAACAGCTGCAAATAATCATACAAGAAATCCATTTTGAGGGGATGGTGATTAGTGAAGCTTTTCAAGTGGCATGTGTTATTGAGAAACTGCCTTCAGGTTGGAAAGACTTCAAGAACTACCTTAAGCATAAGCGAAATGAGATGAGTATGGATGATCTGATTGTTAGACTTTTGCATTGAGGAAGACAATAGACGATCAGACAAAAGATCATCATCGCAGGCTTTCGTTAAAGCTAATGTGGTGGAGCATGGTCAAAGCTTAGAATTCCAAGCTAGGTCCCAAATGAAGGGTATTTAAATATCCCAAATTTAAGAGAAATGTTTCAATTGTGACAGGATAGGTCACAAATCGGTAGATTGCAGACTGCCCAAACGGAAAAATAAAATGGCACATGTGGTGGAGAAACTCACCAGAGAAGTCGATGATATCGATTAAGTGCTGTAGTTTCTGAAGTGAATCTTGTTGGGTCAAACCCAAAGGAGTGGTGGATTGACACTGGTGCAACCCGCCACATATGCTCAGACAAAGGGTTGTTCACTTCCTTCAAACCAATTGAAAGTGGGGAGAAGTTATTCATGGAAAATTCTGCAACGTCTGAAATAAAAGGAGAAGGGAAAGTGATTATGAAGATGACCTTAGGGAAAGACTTGACTCTCTGAACAATGTGTTGTATGTACCAGATATACGTAAAAACTGATATATGGATCGCTTCTAAGCAAGCATGAATTTTGCATGGTGTTTGAGTCTGATAAGGTCATATTGTCAAAATATAATATGTTTATGAGAAAGGGCTATGTAGCCAATGAGCTTTTCAAACTTAATGTAATGACTGTAAAGCCTAAAAATATGAATAAAGCTAGTACTTCTTCTACTTACTTGCTTGAGTCTTCCAATTTGTGGCATGGTAGACTAGGACATGATAATACTCTAAGAAGATTAATTAACTTAAATCATATTCCCACATTTCAAATTGACAATAAATATAAGTGTGAAACTTGCATTGATGCAAAAATGATGAGGTTATCATATCACACTATTGAAAGAAATACCGAACCTTTGGATATGATCCATAGTGACATACATGATCTGAAATTTGCACCAACGAGAGGAGGCAATAAATATTTTATTACCTTTGTTGATGATAGCACGAAATATTGCTATGTTTATTTGCTAAAGGGCAAAGATGAAGCTTTAGAGAAATTTATACTCTATAAGGCTGAAGTTGAGAATCAACTTAATAAGAAAATTAAAATAATAAGGAGTGATCGTGGTGGAGAATATGTAAATCATTTTGGTGAATTTTGTGCTCAAAATGGGATTAGACATGAAGTCACTTCACCATATTCACCACAGTCCAATGGTGTGGCTGAACGGAAAAATCGAACCCTCAAGAAAATGATAAATGCAATGCTATTAAGTTTTGGGTTACCTCAGAACTTGTCGGGGGAAGCTATTTTATCAGCAAATTGCCTTTTAAATAAGGTGCCCTGGAAGAAAGAGGTGAAAATACCTTATGAGCTTTGGCATGGAAGATAGCCTTCCTACAATTATTTACGAATGTGGGGGTATCTAGCCAAAGTAGTTGTACCTACTCCAAAAACAGTAAAGATAGGTCCAAAAACAGTTGATTGCATTTTTATTGGTTATGCACAAAATAGCAGTGTATATCAATTTCTTGTGTACATATATGAGATTTCAGATATACACAGAAATACAATAATGGAATTTAGAAATGCTTCGTTTTTTTAGCATAATTTTCCATACAAATCTAATGAGGGACTGAGTTCGTCAAAATGAACATTTGAATATGTCTATGATGATAGTCCAAACAGTGATCATGGACAAGAGGATGAGATTGAGCTTAGACGTAGTAAAAGAATAAGAATAGAAAAATCTTTTGGTCCAAATTTTCTTACTTACATGCTGGAAAGCGGATCTCAAAGCTTTCAGGAAGCTATAAACTCTCCTGAATGTCCTTTATGGAAATAGCCAATCAAAAGTGAAATTGATTCCATTTTGCAAAACCATACTTGGAAGTTAGTAGATCTACCTCTTGGTTGTAAACCTTTGGGTTACAAGTGGATTTTCAAAAGGAAGATGAAAGCAGATGGAACTATTGATAAATACAATGCAATGCTAGTAATAAAGGGTTACAAGCAAAAGGAAGGCCTTGATTATTTTGATACATATTCACCAGTGACGAGAATAAATTCTATAAGAATGGTGATTGCCATAGCAGCCTTACGAAATTTAGAGATACATCATATGGATGTAAAAACAACATTGCTAAATGGGGATCTTGATGGGGAGATCTATATGAAGCAACCTGAGGGTTTTTCTGCTCCAGGATAAGATAGGAAAGTCTGTAGACTAGTGAAATCTTTGTATGGTCTAAAACAAGCTCCAAAACAATGGAATCATAAATTTGATTCTACCATGTTGGAAAGTGGATTCAAAATAAATGAATGTGACAAGTGTATCTATATAAATGATACATACGATGGATATGTCATTTTATGTCTATATGTAGATGACATACTTATTGTAGGTAGTAACGATAATATGATCTAAACTACCAAAGCTTTGTTAAATACAAAGTTTGATATGAAAGATTTGGGACTTGCAGATGTGAAACTGGGAATTAAAATTTTCAGGTCTTCAAATGGAATCATTCTTACTCAGTCACATTATATAGATAAAATACTGGATAAATTCAGTAAAGAATATACTGGTATAACTAGAACATCCATAGATATGAATTTACATTTTTCCAAAAATAAAGGAGATGGTGTTTTCCAAGTGGAATATTCTAGGGTGATTGGTAGTCTAATGTACCTGATGAGTTGCACTAGACCGGATATAGCATACTCAATAAGTAGACTAAGTAGATACACTAGTAATCCAAACCAAGATTATTGGAAAGGGATAATGCGAGTACTGAGGTACTTACGATATACTCGTGATTATGGACTGCACTACACAAGATATCCAGCTATATTAGAAGGATATAGTGATGCTAGTTGGATTTATGATATAAAGAATTCAAAATCCACAAATGGATATGTATTTACATTGGCTGGTGCAGCTGTAACATGGAAGTCCTCTAAACAAACAGTTATAGCTTGTTTCACTATGGAATCTGAGTTCATAGCTTTGGACAAATGTAGAGAAGATGCTGAATGGTTACGTCAGTTCTTAGAGGACATTCCACAATGGCCGAAACCTGTGCCTACAATTAGCTTACATTGTGATACTCAATCTGCAATTGGCAGGGCACATAATATCATGTATAATGGAAATTCAAAACATATAAGTTGAAGACACAATTCCATTAGACAGTTAATCTCAACTGGAGTGATTTCTATAGACTACGTAAAGTCGAAAGAAAATATTGTGAATCCGCTAACTAAGGAGTTAAATAGAGAACTAGTTGAGAAGTCATCGAGGGGAATGGAATTAAAGCCCATGATAAAAAAGTCGATATGATGGAAACCCGACCTATGTGACTGGAGATCCCAAGATCTAGGTTCAATAGGACAACGTAATTGTAAAGATTGGTATGAATCACTGTGGGGGGTTTTTACCCTTACCCATTCCTATGATAAAACAATGATAGATATAAGGTTAAGCTATGATTTTAATGATTCTCAGATGTTTGGTAATTTATAACGATTATATGGAAACAGAAGAATCACCTATGTGGGAGTGAAGAGGGGTCGCTTCAAGGAGAATTGTGGTGGGCGCAATTCTTTAAACTCTTACAGAACCAGGACGATGTTCATGGCCAAAACGAACATAATAGTGAGAACTGGAAAATATCAGGAAGGGGTCCTGTGTGAGGTGTATTATCATTTACATAAATGATATAATGGTTCAAGGACATCGTGTCTACCATTTAATCAGTAAAGTAAATACATTTTCACAAGGGAAGGTTCAAAGAGTAACATCTACCTATCCTATGCAGACTCCAACTGTAAAGCTTTATCACCTGTGTATAGAATGAAGTTAGTTTAATTTATTCATGTAGGGGATTGTTGGATTTCTGTAGCTGTTCCGTTACAAACCCTTTGGGTTTTGTAACAGTTATTTTGAATAAATTAAATTTGTTTTAATTAGTTATATTAATTAGATTTAATTATTTTATTTTCAGTTACATTTTTATTTACTATATATATGTCTATTGTTTTGAGGTTGAATACAGAAAAAGGAAAAAAAAAACAGAGAAACAGAGAAATAAAATATTAGAACGTGAGTTTGAGTTCTAGAAAGAGGTGATAAAAGTTTAGGTATTTTCTAAGTTCGAAGTTAAATCTTTGGTGGTGCTAAAACTAAAGATTGAGAATATCCGTTGTATCCTGGGAGACGATCGTCAACAAACCATTCGCACCTGTGGGGACGAAATCGTTCTTAAGGACACTGTGGTATTACACAGACCTCAGAGTACTTTCAAATACATCATATACAGGTTCTGATTTATATTTACAATGTATTTAAATATATTTTATTAATTTGTTATATATATATATATATTTATAAAAATTTGATTAAATGTTCATTTAGTTATTACAATTGTTTGAGAAGGGTGGTATAAAGGATGTGGAGTAAATAAGTGGACAGGTATGGTTTGACTTTTACTAGACATAGTTGGAGGCTATCTCGATTTTATATTTCCTGGAAGGGAGTGGGAGCGAAAGTGCGGTGAGAGAGGAGACAAGGATAGAGGAAGCATGTTTGTCTATGGATTAAGGTTGAAGTTTAGATTCTGTAAGACTAGCTGTGCCAGTTCCAGGAATTCAGTTTGATGATTTATTATTATTATTATTTTTTGAAAGCATAATTTGCTGGTTTTGGTGTGGCCTGCAAAAATGAGCACTTCTCTTCTGAAGTGCTATTTGTGGCAGGCTGGGAAATAAAAATATATGCATGTAGAGGTTTATGGTATTCATTTTCATTTTTTTTAATAATTATCTATTTTCATTAGTTGAGTCATTGTTGTTCTAAGGTGTAAAAATGGGAAGACTGCATGAGCACAGCACAACGGTACATTAAAATTGAGCATAGTACAAGCACGGCACTTTACAAACCGTGCCACGTTCAGCACGAAGCACGTAATAGACTGTATCTGGTATGAGGCCATGCAAGACACAGAGATAGGTGACATACCAAGCATGGCAAGCATATCCCCGACATGGCTAGGCACGTGATGGGTCAGGCACAACACAAGCACATGACAAGCACACGGACGTACATACACACTAATGATTTAGACAAAATACAAACTTAACACAATCCAAACAATATACATAATTTATCATATAAATCTATTGTATAAAAGGTTTATTTTTATTTTATTAAAATTTAGAGTTCAAAATTGAAAAAATGACTTAGTTGATTTTTTCTATATTTGAATTCGAAAATTGATTTGGAATAAAATATATAAAATAAAACTATTAATATATTTTTTTGTAAATACTTATTGTGTTATTTACTAATTAAAAAATTTAATATATTTATTTAATTTATTTTTAATATTTATTTTGAATAATTTTTATTCAGCTTTATAATTTATAATATAAAAAATGTGCAAAATATAATTGATACGAGCACGGGCATTACTCGCGTCTGACACGAGCATAACACGTGTTTGGTACGAACACGACATGAGCACATAAATGCTTGGGCCCATAGCACGTTTGGCACGATACGAAACTAAATTGGTCAGTACGAGCACGACACGAAAAATAAATGGGCTAGCACAAACACGGCACAAGCACGAAACGATCGGCTTTTAAATGGACCAGACCAGCACGACACAGCCCACTTTACACCTCTAGATTCCGTTGATATCAAGAGGTATTATGATTCTTCATATTAGTTGTCATCTTAGTGACTTTTCTGAATCTTAATCTATACTTATGATTTTTCAATATTGATCTTCTTTAGAGAATTTTAAATGTTTGTGCCGCTCTCCCTCTGTATTGTCTTTATCTGTTTAGGCAAGGATAATAAATAATTGAAAATTTCTTATCATATATTTTATAAACATAAGGAACATTCCAAAATTTGTGTTTTACAAGATTCCCAATGGTCCATTGCAAGTATTATTACATGTTTGTAAAGTACATTCATATGATATGTAACGTACATATATTCATACTTATGCTAGAAGTTCATTTATACAAGATACTCTAAAATACATTTGGAAGTATGAATGTTGAATTTGCAGTGTGCTTTACGGATAAGATTACGTGTCTTAGTTTTATAACCTTTCGTGAAAAGAAACTGTAACATCCTAAAATTTAAGTAAAGATTAGCAAGGTAATTAGAGTTAATTATGTTTAATAATATAGTTAATTACCCTAATGCTAGTATAATAAAAATAATTATTAGTAAAATAATTATTTAAGTAGTTTTAAAATTAATCTAAAAGGAATATAAAAAAATTTGGAATTTAAAATTTGTGAATTTGTATATTTAAAAATTAGTATAAGAAGGGAAAATAAAAATAAAAATAAAAGGAAAGTAAAATTAAAAATGAGAAAAGAAAAGAAAATAAAAAAATAAAAATAAAATGACCATTTTGCCCTTGTAGTTATATGATTATGTGAAGAGATGGAAACGGCAAAATTGGAATTTTGGGCAAAAAGCTGAATTAAAGTCTCAGCTTTCTTCCTCACGCGGGCTGGTTTTCTTCCTTCTCCATTTTTGGTTGCCGGCCATGGTTTTGAGAAAAAAATTTCAATCCACTTCAATCTCTTACAAATTTAGCTTAAAAATAGGTTACCCATAGGTTTTAGAGCCTTTTAAACACTTTGATGTGGTTTGTTTTAGCCGAAAACCACCATAAGCTTGAGTTTTTGGATATTTACCGAATTTCTTTCTCATCGGATTTTGAGAAATTCCGGCGACCTCTCGTCGGAATATTTGTACCAAAAGCTTCCTTTCTCACTCCTTTACAAAACCCAAGTGTTAGAATTAAAGATTAGTGAGCTAGGTTAAAGATTTGACAAAAAGGATACAAAGGGAATTTTTAGATTTCTGAAGAAAGTGTGAAATTTTGGCTCCAATTGAAGGTAAATCATGTTTCTTATGCTTAATTACATTGTATAATGATAAGCATTGTAGTATAGAGTTGGAGAATGAAAATTTAGGGAAATTTGTGAGTGTTTGGATAGTGTTTTGATGAAATTATGATGATAGATTATGAATTGTGATTGTAGTTAATGCAATAAATTATAATTAAGAGATATAGAGGAATTGTGAAGGATAATTTTATATTTGGTTGAGAGATAGTAATTTTAATTGGAAAATTTAAATGGATGATGATATAATTTAGTTGGAAATTTAATTGTGATGAAAATTAAGAAAAAAATTTAGGTATTAACCTCTAAAAATCATTTGAGTATAAATATAATTAATAAACCTATGTTATTAGGGGAAGAGTTGCATAAGTATGAAAATAGGTAATAAAAAAATGAAATTTTATTTTACATTACGGTAATGAAATATTTGGTAATATTATTTTATTGTATTACTAGAGGAAGGAACTACTCTAGTCGAACGACAAGGAGCGACTAACCGTGGATAGACGTTAACGCGACGTTTCTGTGAGTGGGAACACATATATATAAATATATATATGTACATGCATGAATATATATACATATATTTTATGGTTTTGCAATATATTCAAAGGTTATATGATTAAGAAATATATTTTGTGGTTAAATAATTTTTACAAGTATATATATATTGATATATATATTACATTGTTATTTCTTTTGGAATAAATACATACATATTTATACATATGTTTAAAAGAATGCTTTAAATATGAATTTAAAGTAAGTATTTATGAATGTGATTATTTTGTGTGAATTCATAAATGCATGGCACCTATGTGGTGACTACTTGGGCGATTAGTATGCCGCCGAGTAGAGTGTAATAAGGTTGGTAACTACTTGGGCGATGATTATGCCGCCGGGTAGGGAGGTTTGATATTGGATATACTTGTGAGATGGTTTATGCCGCCATATTATTTATGCTTGTGCGATGGGTTATGCCTCCAAGCTGAGATTATGAATTGCATATATGTGTGAATATATGAAGGGACAATGGTTTTCACAGAAATGGTTATTACCCGCTCGGTATATGATGATTTGTTCACATATATGTCTGTGGCTTTTCACCGGGGATTTAATGGTTAGCTTATCCGCCCGGTATATATATGATGTGTTTGTATATATATGTTCTGTGGCTTTTCACTGAACGTCCCTCATATATTTGGTTGCATTGATTGTGTATGCTATTTTATATTTCAAGACATTTTGGACTAAAACAAATATATTAATTATGTTAAATATATATGTACATATAAATATATGAATATTTTGGAAATTTAAAAGACGAACTACTTTCCAAGGAGATTGCATGAACAAACCAATTTTTATATACATTATGTATGGAAGAAAATATTATTTTCCTATTTAGTTTCTACTCACTGAGTATGCAAGTACTCACCCCACCAAAAAAATTCTTAATTATGTTTCAGGTAGTTCTTGGATTATTAACTGTGCTACTGTTGCTAGTTAGTGCAGAAGGAGCGAGTTAGAGGTAGTAATGGCATAGTTAGATTGTGCAAGTTATTTGTTAGTTGAATAGCAAACTGTAATATGCTAGAGATATATTGTGTAATCCAATTTTAATATATATGTTATGGAGATTATAGTTATGAGTGTATTTCTGAAAATTACTGGATTGCTGTGAAATATTGTCTGGACGTGCAGGTACATGTAAATAATTTGGGGAAAGTTATAAATACAGACAAAACTTTGCCGAAATTTCTATTAAAATTTCTGGCATTTAGGAGTTTGGGTTGTAGAACTGTTAATTATGTAGTTGTTGACTGCTTAGGGACTTAATCAGGGTGATTAAGTCCTGCAGGCAGGACTTGGGTAGTGCGGATCCTGTCAGAAACTGCTAGGCTTTAATTTCTACTATGCTTTTAGGAGTCCTTTTATGTCTCTCTTTGGACTTTTGATAATTCAAATTGTGTCGGAAATTTTCTTCCATAACCTGCTTTTATTTCTTACTTTGACATGAACTCTATTTCTCTGTAAGTACTTATCGTGGACAAAATAACACTGCAGATCATATCTTATGCTTGCAAAATGGCAGATATTTTTTATGGAGTTGTAGGTAAGAATGAGATGGAAATTTCTGGATAGTTTTTTTAAGAACCGTCTTCTGAATCTCTGGTTTTCATTGAACTTGCTATACAAGAAAATTCATTGTTTTCAGTCGTTTTCGGGGAATGTTTATTATCATGGTATTGAATAGATATTATGGTTCTCTTGGTTATTCGTCAAACCATGTGGTCTGGGAGATGACAAGCTAGATATTTATTTTGCTATTTATGCAATCATGAATTTGTTAATAGATATTTTCCTTCTAAATTTTAAGGAGTTTTATCCCTTTTATTTTAATTTAAAAAAGAAGGATTGTGCCGTTGCATAATCATTTTGATTATAATGTTTTAGATATTGAGGTGAACAAAGGGCTATATAGGAACTGTCTTCTATTAGATTGTTGTTTTCATTGCTGACAATCATAAAAGCTTTTTCTGTTGCAGTGGTGGAAGTTATGTACAAGAGAAGGGAGCCCTTGCCCTCCTGGGATGCTATATACTTCATCCAGCCAACCAAAGACAAGTAAAGTGCCTATCTTGTGATTTTTGAATATTGATGTTCTCAGGACTATTGAGCCCTACTGCTATTGCTTTTGGGTCCTTAAGATTTGTAGTCCTTAAAATTAATTCTTCTGCGAATGTGGAAAGAAACCTTGCCATTCTAATTGAGCCATTACCCTTGATGCCTCAACTCATTTGTTTTTTGCCCTTATTATGCCTGTCTCACCAACTCTCCCCCACTATCGTTCAATCTCTCTTTGGGTTTGAACTGCTCATTTATTTATTGCTGTGTTTTAGATAATGGCTCCTTATTTCTTGGATAAATCTTAAAATTGAT
The DNA here is from genome assembly GCA_003254975.1 of Ochetophila trinervis. Classification (NCBI taxonomy): domain Eukaryota; kingdom Viridiplantae; phylum Streptophyta; class Magnoliopsida; order Rosales; family Rhamnaceae; genus Ochetophila; species Ochetophila trinervis. Next base: position 25,732 of record QANX01006590.1, read on the forward strand.
GCTTCATATAATGTATTCTGAATCATTCACTATATTATTAGATTAGGTGATACAATTTATAATGATATTTAACCTCTGTTCTTATACCATCTGTTGTTGGTGGAATTTCCTTTATATATCTTCGTGAATTCAAATATTTTTCCTTCTCTTTTTTGGTCGATTTGATTTACTGAATTATTAGCAATGCTTGTGAATTTGTCACTGTGGTATAGAGTACTTAAATTTGCTCATAGGATCAGGAATATAGATGGGAACCTCTCCAACTCTCTCTTCTATCACTACTACGAAAACTCTAATAGGCGACGCAAAAAAATCATCGCAAATTGTAAACGGCAATGTAAATTCTTGTGATGCGGAAACGACTGTTGCTGGAAGTGAAAAACATTCGCAACCAATAATATGCGTCGCGAATATAAAAAACAGCGACCCATAAACATCGTGAAGGTTATTAGTTTTTCGCGACACGAATGCGCTGCTAATAATGAAACAATTGGCAACGAGTAACGTCATGAAAAAATAGGAAATTGGTGATGCATGCGTCGCCAATTTATGTTGATTTGGCAACACAATTGGCGACGCATGCATCGCCAATTCTCCCCACAATTAGCAACGCTATCATCTCCAATTGTCTAGTTTTTGCGACGAAATTTTGTCACAAAATTTATCTAAATTGGCGATGCATGCGTCCTCAATTGTCTATTTTTTGTAAAACTTATCGTCGTTGATACCATTATTTGGCAACAAAATTTGTCGCTAATTATTTGGGCCATTTTTTTAAAACCACAGTAAATCTCTATATAAGACGTCGCTGAATAATTCAAATTTAATTCTATTGACAAATTAAACAATTTTTTAAATCTCATTTGAATATTTTATAAATTTAATTTAAATGTATAAATATTATTAATTAAAATTAAACAAATTTAAATTTCATTATCTTTTATAAATGATGAATGACTTATTATTGCAAATTGCTAATTTTGTAAAAATGAGAATCAATTACTAATATATATACAAATGAGAAAAGAAAAAGCAAATATGTACAAATAACGCGAACAACAAAATTACAAGCAATTATATCTTTTCATAAATACAATAATTAAATGTGACGTTGTTTTTGTCGCCTAAAAGTATATATATATAAACGGAAATATAATATCTTATGATGATATGAATGGGAACAAAGCAGTTGTCAATTCTGCTCTAAAATTGTCGACGTACTGCTGGGTCCAAACACTATCTTGGAACTGCATATACATACTAAACAAGTAGTTCAAATAAGTATTAACTAATAATATCAATTCTTATTGAGTGTAAATTTGTTTTAATTATTACCATGATTGCTAATTTTTCTCAAATAACATTATTTACTATGATGTCTCGCATGATCATCATCACATAATACCCACATTCGGTATTTTCTGGTTGTTTTACCGTCTATACAAAAGTGATACAAGAAAACAAGTTAATCATTATATTAAATAGCTAAATAGTTTTTTCTCCACATACATTTAAAGTGTATTTAGATATATGAATAAATAGTTATATATAAAAATCTTATTTATCTATGTATACAAATCTTATTTATGTTCCTTTGTTTTAGGCCATCTAAGCTTTCCATACTTAATTTTTTTTTGTCCGTCGGATGTATGGTTCGAAGACAAATATTTCATATATGTACATTACGCATACATTATATATATCATCAGAAATAATATCAGCAATAAATATTAATTATTAAATTTTATTAATAATCATCCACATATATAGTTAATTATGTACACTTACCTATATAACAAATCCTTGAAATCGACCATACGCACACAGTTGTTCTTCAGAAGCGCATCATAAAACCATGCGACTACTAAATATGGGTCAACAACACCCAACATCCAAGGGTCACTACAAAAATATTAATTACAAACTGAAATTATGTTTACGCGTACATAATTAGTAAAACTCAAATAATAATAATATTATTATTATAAAACCTATAGTACCTTGACCAGTACGGAAAAAACTATAGTTAACCCCTTGATGCATCTCTCCATTGCAACAAAATTTTCAGTTCTCGCTAATCGGGATTTCTCCTTTCTACATTGGCTATATCATCAGGAAGTATAAAACTATATTTCTCTAGTTGTTCGCCCATCAGTCGAGAACGTAAATGACTAACCAATGAATTATCATTTACAAAATTAGTTGTATGTAACAAAAGGATAGTAATAAAACTTTGAGTAATTAATGCAATAAAGTTGGAATTATGTATCTTATGTAGAATAAAATGCAAGATTGTTGCAACTCTTGCATGTAACAAAAATCTTGGATATCTTTCTTCAAAATTGATATCCACACTTTATAGCCCATAACCGCCGGTGGCAAGGAGGTCATCCACAAGTGGTAAATGTCATAAGGATCGATTTGCCTTAACAACTCTATAAGTGCTGGGTTAAGTTCTAATGAACCGGCATCGTCAAATTCAGCATTTACCAACTCGGCCTATACTGGTGTAGGCCTTTGGGACCTATGTGAGCCACCTGATCCAGTTGCAACCACCTGTTTGCCCTTTGATTTTTTCATATTCTCATATTCCTACAACCAAAATAAAAAAAACATGTTAGTATCACAAAAAAAACATAAAATATTTATGTAAACACTTTTCAATTTGAATATATCATATTATACCTCATCTGATGGCCGAATAACAAGCTGTCGAGGCCACGCCATGAATGCCATTTCTGCCTTTTTAACATATACCATGCTGAAGGAGGGTACATGTAACAACGCAGCCATATCAATCGTTGCAGCCATAGAGACTCTAACATATTTTGTTCCTAATTCTACACCATGACAAACCAAACTATCGGCTGTCAAAGGGTCAGTTGCCACAATGTTATCTCTTGTCCTTTTGCAAGCTCACATAAAATGTCCTGAATTTCAAACACATGTTAGAAAATATCAAATAATAAATATTATGAATATATAGTAAGAATTTAATAATGGTACACGTACCTCATGCTGTACAGATGTAGGATCACAAGAGGGAACTGCTGGAGCAGGGGGAACAAGCTGAGTGACCAAATCGGTGACATCATGGACCTAAGCACTGCCTGAATCTGCCACATGACCTGCTCCATGTGTAGGAGACTATGGTGGTAAGTCAAGCCCGTATGCGGCAGTGAGATCACATACGTCATCCACTGCCCCTTTTTTCTGGACAACATCAAACAGACTACTCAAAATCTGCTCTAATTTCTCTATCCTAAAATTTTGGGTGTGGATCATTGCATCTACATCTGCTTCATTCTTATTTTTTTTTGGTGCTTTGCCAAGGTGTTTTGAAATAATTTTTTACCATGAACCTTTTTTCCTTTCCTCAAAGCCGACCAGGATACTCCTTGGACCCGATGGCTTGTGTAAGTACATCATTTGGAAGAGAGGCATCAACAATGCCTTGAGTGACATTATTCTTCAGAACATGCTTACATAAAACAGTGAGTTGGAAAAATTTTTAGCATGAACATTATAAATATTTAATATATGACCACTAATTTAGGGTATAAAACTCATGATGTTTTCAACAATGGACTCAACTTTCGGGTTGTCTACCCGTCCATCTTTTATTGGTTCTTGCGTATATCAAAAGCTTTTCATGCTCAATTGATTCGGTGGTGCCACTTTCAGCTTGCTGCAAATTAATATAAATTTCTAAATGGGACCAATTTGAAAATTAAAAAACTTAATCTTAATGTATATATATATATATATAGTACAAACTAAGTCCGCCTTTAACTGCAGATATCCCTTTCTGCCAAGTCGATGGGGATATTTGTTCCCTTGCCATTTTTCAGATCGATCGTCACTTAAGTTTTGTAAATATTGACATCATATATTTTAGGATGAATTGATGTTCTATAAAGTATTTGACACATGCATAATTAAAACATAAATGCAAAAAACAATATACTATTCTTACCTTGAAAATTTCACCAAGCTTCTAGTTGAGAAATGTATCCCATTGTTCTTGCGTGATGAAGTTATACTTGTGAGTAGATTGGTACTTGAAGTCATCGGGTTTTGTCAAGTATGGGGTCACATACTTCTCATACAACATGTGCTTAAACCTGATCCACTTCCCAACACAATCTCTAAGAGTCTGGTCTTTTAGAGAGTCATCCTTGCGCGAATAACTCTATAACAATATCAATGTCAGTATTTAGTAAATAACAAAGTAATGTAATTCGGGTTTAGGTTATATATTCCATGGAATACCTTTATTGCTACCCATAGGTTGTCTTTCAATGTAGGCGACATATCGTTCCAGCTTTTAATGCAAATTGGTATCATGGAACGAGTGAGTAAGCCCTCAAAGTTATTCATCTTCACAGCTTGCTTGTTTAGGGGAGCTCCATGCTCATTGTATTGTAGTTGCAACTGCTTTGCATCGGCCTCCTATCTAAAGTCTGTTAAGTTGTAGGTACTCGACCTTTCCGCTTAGGAATTGGAACACTTGGACCGGTGTCATCATCAGCGAATGAAGGCTCATAGGGAGGAAGAACAATATCCTCCTCGTGTGGATCCATTAATTTGTAACACACACCATAGTCACAAAAATAAAAATATATCATGACTACTAACTTTAATTAAGTTTAATTAAACTTTGTGTACATTTCAAAGGACCCTAACAACACTAATATGCATGCATTGTTAAACAGTTATAATTTCAATTCGTCACCTATTATATATATTTTTGAATGGTCCCAATGTGTCGCCTATTACTTATATTTTTGTATGGTCCTAATGCGTCGCAAATTGCTTTTATTTTTATATGGTCCTAATGCGTCGTCTGTTACTTATATTTTTTAATAGTCCTAATGCGTTGCCAAAAAATAATATAGATTTTCCTATATATATTGCGAAAGGCATAATATGAACAAAAAATATATAATGCTCACCTATCAACAAATAAATGAATGCATATTTTTCATGTCACAATTGAATTTAGGCACATGAGAACAAAGTCATGTCACAATCATCAAGATCCGCATATTAGACAAAATTTGAAGTTTAGGCACATGAGAACAAATTCGGGTCACAATCATCCATTGAAACAACAAAGTCATGGTCCATTGAAACAACAATAAATGTATAGAAAAAAACATTTATAGAAAAAAGAAACGTGTATTATACATAATCTGACACCAAAGTCATGTCATATTCAAACATATTATAAATGTATAGATTATACTTAAATGTTGTGTATTATACATAATCCAACACCAAAGGCATGCCATATTGAAAGAATAATAAATGTACATATATTTATAAATTTACAATGTTTATAATTAAATGTTTACAATGCCCCACTAGATTATACAATGCCCCAATAGATTATACATAAATGGTTTACAATTAAAAGTATATATTATACATAAGCCAAAAATATTCATTACTAATAAATATAAATATTTTGCTTACATCTATCATTACTAATAATAATACTAACATAATTTATAAAAACATATATCGTATAACAACCATAAATGTATAAAAACAACAACAAAAACAATCATCTTAAACATAATCACCATTCTCCAACCTAATTTATCCATTTACTACAAAAAAAAAAAAAAAAAAAAAAAAAAAGCTGTAAACATATTAGGGTCCAGTGGTGGTGTGTGGGAAGAAGTACTTGACAGTCCAGCGGTGGCGTGTATGAAGAAAGACACTCGGGTCCAGCGGTGACGTGTATGAAGAAATACACTCGGGTTTTGGCTGCGGTGGGTATGAGGAAATACCCGAGGGTCCGGCAACGGCGTGTAGGAAAATATACACACAGTGGCGGTGTGTTTGAGAGGATAAAAATGAAAACATGATTTTATGAATGTTACAGATGTATTTTCAGGTTTGAGGGGGCTGGGTGGGAAAGTGGAGGAATAGTGGAAAATAAATTTGGATTGGAGGTAAATAATCCCGTCATTAATTTCACAATTGGCAACGCAAAGCATCACAAAAAAATTTTAGAGACGCTTTGCTTCGCCAATAATGTTGCACTATTGGCAACGCGGGCATCGCTAAAGGTCTTTAGTGAGGCAAGCGACGCCAATGTTGACTTCTTTATTTTTTTGTTTTCCTTTATTTTTATTTTTTATTTCTATAATTTATAAATATATTTTAAATTTATAAAGTTAAATTTTTATATAAATTTTATAATTTTATAGTATTTATAGTAAATGAAATTTATATATATATATTAAATAGAAAATATTTAGATAGATAGTAAATATATATTAAATATTTAAATTATATATAATTTTTATTTTGTAGTAAATATAGTTAATGAAATTTATATATAGAACTATATATAGAGAACTTTTATACACACACACACACACATATATATATATATAGAACTTATGCATTATATATTAGTACATATACATATAATCACATATAATTTATATGATAATAAATTCTATATCTTAGTTCTATATATATATATAGAACTTATACATTATATATTAGTACATATACATATAATCATGTATTTCTATATATATATTTTATACTTTTATATTATATTTAGTAAATGAAATATATATATTATACATATTAATATTTTAAAAATATTAAATATTAAATATATAACTATATATATAAATTGGTGGAAAATAA
>QANX01006590.1:32827-50442 GCA_003254975.1 Ochetophila trinervis
CCCATTTTACACATCTACATATAATCATATATTTCTATATATATATATATATTTTATACTTTTATATTATATATAGTAAATGAAATATATATATTAAACATATTAAATATTAAATATATATAACTATATAAATATAAATTTATTTATAAATAAATAGCTTTTAGCGATGCTATCCGTCACCAATTTATATATATATATTTTTAATTTATATTTATAAATAAAAAGTTTTTAGCACGTGAAACGTCGTCAATTATTTAGTAATGGCGACAAATAGCGTCGCTAAACAAATTCGCCACTTTATATATATATATATTTAAGAAGAAAAAGAGCTTACTTGAGTTAATAAATTTATATAATTAATTAGTGTTATGAATATATATAATTAAATATTTCTATATATAAAGATGAATTTTAAATTATATATAGTAAATGAAAATTATATAAATGTATAAAACATATTAAATATTTAAATATATAAAGAATTGAATAATTCATATCCATATCCCTTTACAATCATTACGAAGATAAACTTCTTCAGAGTCTTCATCACAATTAACATCAATGTTGTCATCCACATAGGGAAGACAATCGCCATATGGGTTATGATCCATCATAGTGTCTTCGTCGTCGTCTTGTTCAATATCAACAAATACATTGTGTTGTGGTGGAGCTAGCACTACTGACCAACATGGATCAAGTTGATCCTCAACGTAAAAAAACTTGCGGCGCTTGTGAGGCCGTAATGAATGGATCTGATTTGTAACCTATCTTATTAAAGTTGACACATATAAAATCTCAATCATCAGTTTTCACACTGGTACTGCTGTCAACCCATTCATACATGAAAATAGTGATGCGGAAACAAATGTAATTAACATCTCAAATTTCTCTTTCTTTACCATAGGAAGTCATATCTGCTAAAATAGGATTACTGTCCTTTGCAGTTGTATAATGCATACCTTGAGCTACTTGCTTGACTCCACTGTTTTGTGTGACATGTTTATTTTATTTTCCATAGTGTTGAAACGAACTCCTTTAATGATATAACATTTATGCTTCGTTACCACTCATTGAGGACCATGTGCAATCCACCTCCAAGTTTCATCCTCATTACAAGTCCGTTGACATCGCTCGGGGTCAACCTATTAACATCATAAATTGAAAGCAATTAGCAAATTTAGGAGTAGTAAATAAATTGTGTCCACTTTTAACATGCACCAAATATGATTCCACACCTTATCACGCAGCCAATACATAAATGTACGGTTGTGTTCATCTTGAATCCATTTTGCCATCTTTCCTCTATTTTTTTTATCGTCTTTTAATGCTTCCAAATGAAAACTGCCAATATACAAAATCAAAATATTAAAACCGTATTATGTGAGTGCATGCAATAGAGAGTGCAATGACAGTAAAACTTCTAAAGAATTTGAAAGAACGGTCGTATGGACTTGCTTGATCAATTGGTTGCATCTTTCCACCTTTAATAGGGGCACCGACATCATCATTGTCATTCAGCTTTTGATATTTCCCAATAGAGTTTCCAATTGCACCTAACACTCATTGGTACTCACTACAAAACTCAATTGCTTCTTCAGCTATATAACACTTAGCGATGCAACCTTCTGGGCAATTTTTGTTGCGAACATAACTCTTCAATATTTTCATATACCTCTTGAATGGATACATCCATCTAAAATGCACTAGTCCACACAATCAAACTTCTCGTACAAGGTGCATAGTTAAATGGAGAAGTTCTCCAGCATGGTAGAAAAACATGCGAATTGCAATTGCTAGAATTTATTTTTTCTTTAATTTAATATGTGAAAAATCAATAGAGATTGCATCCCTTAATTCCATACAGAGTGATCTTGTGAGACCTTAATTCCATAAAGATGGTAGAGTTCTCACAAGATCACTCTGTATGGAATTAAGGGATGCAATCTATATTGATTTTTCACATATTAAATTAAAGAAAAAACAAAATCTAGCAATTGCAATTCGCACGTTTTTAGGAAGCACCGGTTGTATTGCAAGAGGTAATAGTTGATGCATCAACTTGTGATTATCATTGGATTTTATCCCTACCAGCTTCAAGTCTTCCATTCTCACAATATTCCAAATTTTTTATGAATAACCATTTGGAACTTTTAGCTCTCCCAAACAATGACAAAATAGTTTTTTTCTTGTTTGGATAATGTATAACATGCAGGCGGCAAAAAAATTTGTGCTCCATGTACCGAAAGGGCCAATTCAAGCTGCAGGCCCATCTTTACTAAACCCAGCTGAGCATTTATTCCATCTTTTGTTGTACCTGGGATATTAAGCAATGTATCTACTATGCTTTCACATACATTTTTCTCAATATGCATCACATCCAAGTTGTGTCATACATGGAGATAATTCAAGTACTCTTAAGTAAAAGAATATTGACTTCTTTTTCCAACAGTGTTCAACATCATCCCCGCAGAAATTTTTACCTCTGCTCGTGTCGCCAAAAAGTACAAGAATTAAGCTTTTTCAATATTTCCTATTCTGTCAATGGTATTAAAGGCTCTCCAAATTCTTGAAACACATTGAAAGCCTTTTTTTGCTTTCTGTACGGATGATTATGAGGAAGGAATCTTCTATGCTCAAAAAAAATCATTTTCCTACCATTGTGCAATCGATGAGCAAAATTGTTCTCACTGCAAATTGGACATGCATGGTATCCCTTCGTTGCATGACTGGCCAAATTGCCATAAGCAAGAAAATCATTTATCACCCATAGAAAAATTACCCTTAAAGTTAATTCCTCTAGATGATAAGCATCAAAAGCTCTAATGCCCTCATCCCACAACATTTTCAAGTCTTCAATTAACGGCTTAAAGTATACATTGATATGGTTGCCAGATTGTTTAGGTCCAGATATTAGAAGAGTCAACATCATAAATTTTCGCTTCATGTACAACCAAGGAGGAAGATTATACACAATAGTGATAACAGACCAAACACTATAGACATACTTTGTAAACTGTGAGGGTTCATTCCATCGGTTGCAATACCAATCTTAGATTTCTATCTTCTGCTGCAAAGTCTGGCAAAAAATGGTCAACCAATTTCCAAGCTGGAGAATCCGCTGGGTGCTGAATTTTGCCTCTTTATAGTTTTTCTCTCAATTGTATCCCAGGACAAATTCTTAGCCGTTGAAACACTATGGAACATTATTCTAAAACGAGGAATCGGTGGGAAATACCATAAAACCTTAGATGGCATTTTTGTAACAGTGTTATCTTCTCCAATTTTCCATCTGGATGATCCACATTTAGGACATAGCATCAGATCCGCATACTGTATCTTCTCATACTTCATTGCCGACGCATATAGGGTCTTTTTAACATTATAAATAGATGTTGGCAAAACATTGTCGCATGGTAAAATGCTCATATCTTTAGCAGTGCATAAAAGCTCTTATCAGAATACCCATATCTTCCCTTCAAGTTATATAATTTGACAACATCCAATAACTTGGTAAAATTGGTGCATCATGGGAACAAAAGTTTTTCTGCCTCTTCCAACAGACATGCAAATTGATTAGGAGTTTTTGGAATATCGGTGTCAATATTATCAAAGGCATCACGAGTAATTTCAATGTTTTTATACGCCACATCTTCTTCGCTATCATTGTCATCTTCATCAAACTCTAAATCTCGATTAACAAATTGTGAAGACTCCTCGCCACCGGACTCATAATTTTTACTGTGCCAAATCCATTGCATGAAATTGCTATCAAATCCGTTCCAATATATGTGACATTTTATGTCCTTTATAGAATGCAATGTCATATTGCCACATTTCATGCAAGGACACCGAACAACATTACAATCACTTACATTTTTTGCTGCAAACTCTAAAAATTCGTCCACACCTTTGGCAAAATGAGCTGATCATCTATTCGAATATATCCTTGACTTATCCATTCCACAATATATTATTTGAGTAATTAATGCAGTAATCTTAGTATTGCATCAACATATGAAAGTAACCAAATAAAAATAAATTACAAAACAAAAACATATATATACGTGCATGAATAATAAGGTTAATAAACAACAATATGATCGAACTTCTAGCGAAAGCAATATACTATAAATACTGCTTTATATATATGTGTAAATTAAACTTACTTGCAATGTGTAATGACTTGGTCGAGTTTGTTTTCAGCTCCGTATGATGATTATGTGGAGCAAAAATGATCGAAAAACTAAAAGTCATTTAAGAACGTAAAACACAAATATAATTTATTGCAAATATAAGGAGGTGGATGACGAAATTAAATGTCGCATTCAATACAAGTTGGTAGACAAATCGATTGACCAATTTGAATTTAAAGACTTTTTTAGCGACGATCTTCGTCGCCTTTTCCATTAAAATAACAAGAGTATTGGTGATGCTAGCGTCGCTAAAGTATAGATTTAGCGACACTCGCATGGCTAAATTAGACGCCACTATTTTTCTTTTTTTCTTTTTTTTTTTTTTCCTTTTGTTATGTTGTTCGTATGTGTCTTGTACATATATATAAAAATTAATGTGTAAATGTTTTAATAATGAACTTTATTAAAACTACTTCAATGTTAAAAATAATTTGATTATTTAGAAATTATAATATTTTGAGGGACAATATAATTTAATTATTTTATTGAATCAATGTAATGTTTATTGAACACACACACACACACATATATATAAATATATGATCGTTCATTGAATAACATTAATTATATAATAAATATGATTTATTATTTGTTTCCTTTTTTTGGTGAATAAATTAATTAAGGCTTTCTGATCTATATATATATTTGCTAAAAGAATATACACATATATATACAAAACAATATCCGACGAAATATATAAAATATTTTTATTGATAGTACACAACAAGTTTACATAAATTCTCCATGCATCTAAAAAATTAATTGAAAAATGACCGAGTGAGCATATCACGCTTACATAAATTCTTTGTATATCAGCAAATGCAAAATAACCGAGAGAGCAGACTATGGTTTCCTTGTCCAAGTTTTGGTTGCCGTTCTTTGACACCTAGCTTGGACATGTATGCAGTGTAACAATGAAACATATGATCTTTAAGTAGGTCAACTACCAAAGAGGCACATAGATCTCCAATTTGTAGTGGTTCGAACACCTAAAAAAGCGTAAAGATCATAAATATTTCATCATTTGCTTATATTTTGAAAGAGTATCAGCTAAGAGATAAACCAAAAAGAGTATGTAAAAAAATGAAAAATAAAAATTATTTAGTGTATACATGCATAGTTGGATTTTTTTCCTTTCTTCGAAGAATATTTCATTCATTTCTTTTATTTTGAAAGAATATCAGCTGAATACATTGGCCTAACAGTTGATATACTTTCAAAATAGATGGCAAGAAAGATATATATATGTATATATATCTATATGTAAAAGAGAGAATCGAATAATGAATGGTGGATTGTTAATGTAAGGATGTATGTATTTATAGATAGAGAATGGTAGTGCAAATTAAATGTTAGTAGGTGCGAATTAATTCCGAGGCATGCATCGTGCAAATTAAGGACACAGAGGTTATTGGCAACGTGAGTGTTGCTAAATTAAAGCTATTTAGAGATGCAAGCATCGCCAAATTAGAGATTTAGTGACGCAGGCGTTGCTAAATACACTACACCTACAAATATATAAATTTATGTGTACCTGCACTACTTTATTAAAAGTACGTACTTCAATGTTATAAATAAATTGTACCTAAATTTTATTAAAAGCGTACTTCAATGTTATAAATAAACTAATCGATCATTTAGCAAATATGATTTTTTCAATGAGAATATAATTTAACTATTTTATGAAATTTTGCAATTTAGTGAATTAATGTAATGTTTATTGAACATATATATAAATGATATTTGTTAATTGAATAATATTAATTATATCTTAAATATTATTTATTATTTTTTTTGGTGAATAAATTAAGGTTTATTACCTATATATATATATGCTAAAAGAATATACATATATATATGGAATATACATACATATACAAAAAATATCCGACGAAATACATACAAGATTTTTATTTTATATTGATATTACAAAACAAACAATACTTTTTTAGAACCGATAGAACATGTTTTCATAAATTCTCCATATGGATCTAAAAAATTAATTGGAAAATGACCGACCTAGTGCGCATATCAGGTTTACATAAATTCTCTATCGATCTCGGCAAATGAAAAATAATAACCGAGTCTGCGGATAATGGTGAGCTTTGTCCAAGTTTTGATGGTTATTCTTTGATACATAGCTTGTACATGCATTCATTGTAAGAACAATGAAACATTTGATCTTGAGGTTGGTGAACTACTAGAGGCACATAGATCGTCGATTTGTAGTGGGTTGAACACCTCAAAGAGAGTCAAGATCATAAATATTTCATGGTTCGCTTCTATTTTGAAAGTATATCAAATAAGAGATAAACGAAAAAGAATATCTAACAAAATAATTTTTTTTGCATTATACATAACAAACAGTATATTCAGCATCTTGACCTGCTGACTTGTTCCCTGTAGCTTCTCCCACCAATGAAGCTCCTCTTCAATCCTAGTTTGTCGAAGATTGATGTTATTGCAATCCATCATCGACCTCCATCTAAAGACCAAAAAATAAAACCTTTGATCTTTGGGTAGGTGAACTACCTGAGGCATATGGATCGACGATTAGTAGTGCGTCAAACACATAAAAGAGAGCAATAGTCAAGAATATTTTAACATTTGCATCTATTTTAACAGTGTATCAACTAAATTGAAGAGAAAAAGACATTAGAATATTTATGCATATTTGTGAAATTTTTTTCCTCTTTTGATGAATGTTTCTTTTACAATAATAGATGATACTCTTTCAAAATAGAGGTACATATTTATAGATACATGATACTCTTTCAAAATTATGAATGGTAGGTGTGAATTGATTAGTTTTGGTATTGTGAAATAATGGTGGTAGGTGTGAATTAAATTTTAGTGTAATGTGAATTAAATACTGAGGCATGCTAGTCCAAATACGGATACAAAAATATGATTATTTTTCCTTATTCGCGACGCTGGTGTCGCTTGTACCTCCAATTGGTGACACCAGTGTCGCCTTTGGTGCAAAATTTGCATTCCAATTAGTGTCGCCAATTTGAGCAAAGGTGACATTGGTGTCAAATTGACACACTCAAATTGGTGACACTAGTGTGGGCTGGTGTGGTGGTTATTATAATGCTAAAGGTGCATGGTATTTATAGGGGAGGCTTAACCTAGGAAAAAATCTAGAGACATTCTCTAATCCTAGATATTATTCGAATTAAGTATGAGATAATATATATTCATAATTACAACCCCTATATTTCCTCAACATGGCTGGCCATCTAAGATTGATAAGGTCATTTGGTATCTCTCTATCACACTTAGATAAGGAAACAATCTAAATCCCTTTAGGAATCCAAATTATCTCTAATTCTAATTCCTTCTCTAATTATTATTCCAATTAATATAATTAAAATAATCTGATCTCCCATGTGGCATATGATGTGGCACTAATTGCACACCTGGCTGGAGTGTGATAATGTGGCAGTCCATGCATAGGTGTCATCCTAGTAGGCAAAGACACTTTTCTTTTATATTTTTAGTGTTCATCAGCATATTCCAAGAACACTTTGGATGACCAAATGAACTCCGAATCCACTTATTTTGGTTTAAAACATTAGGTCTATGTCTTAGATTTCTAGAAATATCTTGATCGCACAATTTGGACATCAGGAAGACACTCAAATTCCAATTTGAGTGTAAGTCTGCTGCAATTGATGAAAATGTTGATTTTTTAAATAAAATTGGTATTGATTGGCCAATCCAATTACAATGAAACTTCACATAATTTAATCCCAGTGAATTAGGAATCATTTGCAATTAGAATCGCACAAAACCTCAAAGTATAGCTCAAGATATAATTTTTTCAGTAAATATTGCACAGAAATACAGTAATTCCAGCTTTTGCCTTTCTTTCACTGAAAATAGAAAAATACAATATTTCAGTACTTTTCATTAACAATTAATTCTAAACTAGCTAAAATCCAATATAAAAGTGGCATAAAATATTAACTTTTTATGCCTATCAAATGCCCATAAATTGAACTTCTCTAGTCCCTAGCAAAGAAAGAACTTAAAAACACAACTCCTATAAAATACCCAAATACTTTGATGAGGTTGCCTCAAAGATTGCTCAATCATATTAATTCAAAAGTAATTTTCAAGTAATCATGCATCTCAACACCTTATCTTCTTTTCCACATTATCATTACTTTCAAGTGTGTGTGTGTGTGAAAATAAAGATATGAAAATAAAGATATGAACCACCATATGCTTCACATAATTAATAGCTCTCCACTAATGTAGATAAATGCATTACCTTGAATCATTAGGACTTTATAAGCTTATAATGTAAAAGGTAAAGGCTAATAGGTTAGAAGAAAGGAAAGGATAGGAAAAATAAAAAATCAAAGAAAGAAAACTTATGAATAATATACTTATAAAACTTTTGATTTCTCCTTTCAAATACACTTTTCTTCTTCCTTTCCTTTAAACTTCATAAAACATCTTTCTCTTTCACAACATCCTTTTTTTTTTCTTACCCCCAAATTGTTCTTTATCATACCTTGCTTAAACTTCTTTTTCAACATCAAAGATACATAATAGCCAATATTTTCACCAACATCAACCACCCTTAAATTATTTTCTACTTTACTCCACCAAATACAAATTTATAAGCATATATCAATTTTAACATAAGCTCACTTTGATAAATGTGTATAAGGTAGGAAAAATATATTTAGGCATAAAAAGGTAAGTCAATATGACTTAAAGAACAAAAAGGCTCTAATATGCAATCAATTAAGCATCCTAAAAATGGCTCAAACATGGTACTAACAGATAAATATTTCAAAGGTAGGCTAGAAATGCTCAAACTCAAAACAAAAATGGCCTAAATCATATTCAAAGTAATGTATCTCTCTAGGATTTCGTCTCAAGCAATAATTATGCAAGTTCTAGAGTTCAAAAATAAGCACTCTAGTTTAATGCAAACCTTCTTCAAAATACAATCTAAGGCATGCTTATTTAATAAAGTGCTCAAAATTGTTTTGAAAGTAATAACATGTGAATTTAACTATAGGCATTAGAGAATACACAAAAACAATTCCACTTCCTAAGAATCAATTTATTCACAATCATATTGTTATCATAGGCTAATCAAAATATTAAAAAAACCTCAAAAACAAAAAATTCAGCAAACAAAATCAAGAGTTTTAAAAACTAAACCTAAAATCTAAACACTAAAGAAGAAAACTTCCAACAAAGAGAACCACCCTCAAATTAAGATGCACATAGTCCTCTATGTTAAAAACAAAGAAAATAAACATAATAAAGAGTAAAGGTAAAGAAAGCTTTCCCATTTGATGAAATGAAAACTCTAAGCTTATAAAGCTCTCTTATGGCCGATTACTTCTTTATGCCTTTCGTTTGATTTTCCTTCTTTGACACCTAAAATCATAAAACAAAACAGCTAAAAAGAAATAAAAATTAGAAATAAAAACTTTTAAACTATGGGTTGCCTCCCAAAAAGCGTTTATTCCAAGCCTTTAGCTTGACTTTCTTGTTTAGCTCATCCGGGATCAATTTGTTGGTTGCTTCCACCTCCAAAGCAACTCTTAATAAACGATGATCCATGCGACCCTCTATTCTTTTTCTCGCTTTTCTCTAACAATCTTGACTCCAAAGCCTCAATCTCATTGCCATCTGTTGGATAAGGAGTGGGTTTGTAAATATTAAAGGTGACCTTCTCGTTACCAACCTTAAAGGTAAGCTTACCTTCTTGTACATCTATTAAAGCACAACTAGTAGCTAAGAAAGGTAAAAACTTGTTTTGTTATATTTTAAATTAACTCGCAAGTGCACGAATCAACAAGTAATAATGTCTCTAGTAGTAAATTTAAATCAATTGTAAATTAAACTTAACAAAAGTAAGAGAGTTGTTTGAATGACTGTTTGTTGAGTAACCAAGCATGAATTGAAAATAGTAATATTAAAATTGAGAAAGGCAGCAAGTAAATATTCCAAAGGTTTTAAGAAAATAAGGATTATGACTTCATCACTATTACTCCTATTTAGCCATAATGCATTTTAGATCCATAGGTTAACCTCCCTTTGACCATAAGTGACTAGAAGTTGATTCCTCAATGCATTCTAATTTAGCAAGCACAAAGTATTTAATTATCCCTAATCTAAATACCGAAATTTAAGCCCTAAGACATGCAAACCTAATATGTTCTTGTCAAAGTTGTCACTAAGTCATGCAATATTCCTATAACCATGTATTTCATTGCCTACATATTTATATCCTTTATGCCTAAGCCAAATAAATACTTAATCAATCCACCTTTTCATGGAAGCATTAAATACTACAATAAAATATTAACCTTAAACATGAATCAAATTCTAATATGCATTAAACACTAAATAGTCAAAATAGGGTTACATCATGATCCTCAAAGAAAATTAGCTACACATGATCTTAGAATTATCCATCAAATAATTAAAAGACAATATAGAATAAATAACAAAGAGATTAAGAGTAAAGAGATCAAATTCAAAGTTGATGGCTGCTGGATTTTGTTCTTTAATATTTTCCTCTTGGCTTCTCCAAACTATGTTCAAAGACACAAGGTTGACTCCTCCAAGGCTGGCCGAATTCTCCTTTGAACTTCGCTTTGTGTATCACAACTTTTCTATGTAAAAACTCTTAAGTACTCCTAAGAAAACTGTTGTTGCTGTGAGAATGGGGAGAAGAAAAGAGAAAGGGGTGCGGCTGTGATTTGTGGTTAAAGGGGGGTTAACCTATGAATCTATTTAGCATTAGAGCTAAATAGAAGTAATAGTTGTGTTACCCTTTCATCATTACCCATGATCTATTGTGACAATGTTAGGAGCTACATATCTTTCTGCCAATCTAGTTTACCACTCCAAAATTAAACATGTTTCTACAGATTATCATTTTGTTCGTGATATGGTCCATGATGGCTTGCTTCGTGTATCTCATATTTCAAGTAGAGACCAGCTAGCTGATGCACTCGCAAAGCCTCTGTCTAAGAACCTGTTTCTAGCTCTTTGGCCAAAACTTGGTGTAGTTTCCAGACTGCAAGTTTTGAAGGGGCATAATAGTGATATACATTAGATAACTATATTGTTGTATTAACTGTAATTATTAGGATTATCTTTATCTTTAGTTATTCAATTGTAACTATAGGATAAGTATACTTTCTTCAAGTCTCTCTTTTGTAAGTATATATAAACACAGCTTTTTTCATTAATGAATAAGTTCATTGAGTCATAATCTTTGTATTTTCTATTGTGGGATCATCATAAACCAAAAAAGCCTCTACGGGACCTTTCTCTCTGAAGTTTGACATTCATAAGGTTTACGTACTTAAAAATTTAGTGCTTCATTTGATGATGAAAATTTCATATCTAACAAAAGTTATTTAATTTTCCAGAAGAAACGTGCAGCTAGGAAAGACCGTACAGGTGAAGAAGAAACATGGCAGCTTTCACGCTTTTATCCCATTATAGAGGTACATCTAAGTTCATCTCAACTGTATAGGTTGTACAGTTATTATTAATTGTTACTGGTTGAAACATTCTATTGCAACCTTTCTAATTTGCCTCTCATATTGTTTCCAGTGTAATTATGTATGGATAATCTGGGTCTCTTTAACATGGTTGCAGAACTGGAGCAGTGTTATCTTTCCTAGCCCTTTGTTTCCTAGCTCAATATTCTTTGGTTGTTTGTGGTTTATTTTAATGACCATGGTACCAAACCAGCAATCACAAGCAATTTAGGATTTAGATCATGTTATGAATTTCTAAAACCTTAACGAGAAAAGAATTAAACTAGTAATTGATTTATGTAGCACGGCTTATTTAATTTCCTTTAAGGCTTGCACTTCTAGCAAAGAATAATAGCAAATAAAGTATCTTTTTCTTTTTGGGCGTGAAGGGGAGGTAATTGTTTAATAGTAATCATTTTTTTATAATGATAAGACTTTGTAGTATCAGAAAAGAGGACATGAAAACCACAACAATGACTCAAAATCCCTTGTGTCCCTTGTTCTGAGCATTTTAATTTATTTTTCTTTATTAAAGTTTATAATTCTTTTTTTACGGGGTAACTTGCACATAAGAACAAGTAAATTAATGGGATTTGAGTGTAACTTGTACTGGACTCCATTATGTTGTCATTATAGAGATGAAATATATTTTTTTATCCCTATTTTAGCAGTTGAAGCCTGCTAGTATTCTAGATTACCTGGCCCAAATTCTTTTCCTCTTTCAGGAACTGTTGAAAAACTTAGCAAAGGCCAACTGTCAAAAGAAGATTATCCATGTTTAAATTATCCTAGTGCACCATTACAGCAAGCTCCAGCTGCTCATTCAATGAGATCTAGACGGACACCAACATGGGCTCGGCCTCGTTCCTCTAGTGATGGGTATTCAAGGTGCTCTTCTTCGTCTTCTCTGGGCTAACTTAATTATTTTGTAATTTAATATTCTGTCAATTATTTCATTTTTTGCTTGCCATTTGGATTCTTCTGCATGTTTGCCTATTAATTTAAAACCATGTATTTCATATTCATGAATAATTAAAGTCATGTTCCACATAGTTTTTGCTTTTGCTTGCTTTTATTTTTTTCTTCAAAAATGTTTCTTGGATAAACTATTTTCTATTAGATTTGGTTAAAAAAGTTTTTGGAAACAGCATTTCTTTCAAAAATATTACTCCAACACTTGAGAAATAGCTTTTAATCTCTTAAAATTGGATTCTAAAAAGTCCTGCCAAACGTGACCTAAATATCTTGACTTGCTGAATGGTTACTTATAGTACTTAAGTGTTGGCAATTTTTCTGTCTATTAATATAAGTATTTATTTTTTAATTATGACTTTCTCTTTCTTCTACTGCGTAGCTATAGTCATGATTCAGTACTAGGACATGCGTCTAGCGGTTTCAAGAAAATGGGCAAACGAATTTTTGTAATTATCGTTAATGGAGCTTACTAGTTTAGAGGTATGAGAAGATTTTGATCTGTCCATAAAATATGTGCCACAAGCTTACAACTAAGCTGAAGAGGGAAATTGTTTTGGGCTCCTCAAGTCTTGATGATCCTCCACAATTTTTAACCATAATTAAATTTATTATCTTCTTCTAAGTCCAATATCCTATCCTCTTAACAAAAATCCTTAAAATGTTGCTCCCCTTTTAATTTGCAGAAACTGAAGCTGCTGAAAGCGAACAAGCTTGCATTGGATGAATTCCAGATTTGAATACGGACGGCCTAGGGATGCTGAAAGGGAAGTTATTCAGGGTTTCGAATCAAATCTATAGCCATATTCAAAATTTTCATCAGTTCATCGTATCCATTTTTATTTTATAAGAACATTCAAATATAAAATTGACGTCAGTTATTGGCTTCCTGTGGTACATTCAAGATCGAGCATCTTGACCAGCTTAGTATTCTGGACTTTGTATCATATTGACATGTCCTCGAGGCCAGTGAGTTTGGTGCTCAGTGCGCATAACATAATTCTTTTTAACTGATAGAAACGACAATTAGAATTCCAAAGGCCTGGGAACTCCAACGTTGTCTGATAGTGACTTTTTGTTTTTTTTTTGGTGGGGGCATATAATTTTGCTTATCTTTACTATTTATGAACCGTAAATTATCCTATATACTCTTAATTAATTTTCGTTTTATGCCTTCTATTAATTTCTAGAATTAATATCGTTGTATTTTTCTTATTCGTCTTGATCATTTTCCTTTTTTTATTATTCATGTTATGAGTTTAAGAAGAGAACTTATAGTGTCCGTTGCTGAAATTGACATTTTACCAAGAATTGCACAAGCCAGCAATTGACCAAAGATTAAAACTTCATGAAAACAAATCGACGATTAAGAAGAAAAATACAAAATTAGTGAAAATGAAAAGACAAATAAGCTTCAGAGAAATCAATCAGACTCAAAAAAAAAAAAAATTATATGGAGAAAAAGTTGGTGAGGGTGTGAAAATCACAAAAAAAAAGTTTTTGAGCTGTGAGGGCCCATGGAAAAAATAAAAAAGATGATAAAAAAGAAAAAGAAAAAAAAAAGAAAAAGAAGACGAGGAAAATGGGAAAAGCACGTGGACAATTGAAAGGCATGGAAAAAATTGTCCAAAAGCCTAAAATTTGATTAAACCCACTCAACAAATCTAGCCCAAACTAGGTCCTAGCCCAATATGCTCTGAGTCCAAAACCATCAAATTTCATTTTGGACTTGGCTTGAGCTTTAAATTTTTATTTTAGTGTAGACCCGGCTCAAAATTGGGCTACATGTTGTGCTAGTCCAAAGCCTGCC
The DNA here is from genome assembly GCA_003254975.1 of Ochetophila trinervis. Classification (NCBI taxonomy): domain Eukaryota; kingdom Viridiplantae; phylum Streptophyta; class Magnoliopsida; order Rosales; family Rhamnaceae; genus Ochetophila; species Ochetophila trinervis. Next base: position 47,335 of record QANX01006590.1, read on the forward strand.
ATTTGGGTCGGCCTGAATTTTCGTCCAAAATAATTTATTTTAAATTTTTTATATGTCTAAATAATGATTTATCCAAATCATAAACTATATCAAATTAACAAAAAATAAGAAAAAATCTAATAATTAATTAGTTATATTATGTATATATAGATTTGTATAACAACTATTTATCTGAATTTTAAAATTTTTTATGCAATTGAATAATTTATTTATTTAATATATATAATAGATCAAATTTATTATATTTGAAAGATAAAACCTGTAATTTTTTTATTAGAATTTAAACTTACGATGTATTCTAAGCGCACAAAAATATCATAATATAATTCTTTTTATATAATATGTTTTAAGTAAAAAAATTATTTTTAAAATTAAATTTTAAATTTTAAATTTGGACTTAAACTTTAAATACGAAATCCGACTAGGTATTGAGCTTTAAAATTTGAAATATTGTTCCGACCTAGTCCAGCTTGAATTCTCTCTCAAGCCTAAAAAAGTTCAATCCGAACTTGCCCGAGCCAAAAGTTTTGGCTCAGACAGGGTTGGGCAGTCCGAATTTACACCCTCTAAAAATTGAAAGAAATAGAGAGAAAGGAGGGGTAGACACGTGCAAAAAGAAAAAGAAAGAGAAAGTGGAAATGAGTGGGTGGGTGTGGGGAACGCCGAAGCATACGAAGGGTCTATGGAGGTTCAAATCTTTATTTATTTTTTTATTTTATTTTTTTGTTGTGGTGTATTGGTGTGGGGCAGGATCAAACAAAGGCTTTAGGGCTTTGAGGGGGTGAACTACAGGAGGTTTCAATTGTGGCGTATGGGAGTTTCATCTTTTATTTTTTTTTTCTTTTTTTTTTATCCAGAAGTGCAAATGCAACTCTGAAAGAAAGTTAAAGGTAATAAAAAAAGTATCACAATTTGGTGAGCCAACAAGTGCTCCGTAGCAAATTATTGTGCCAATTTCTTCTTTATTATTCGGAGAGGCATGGAGACTCCAGATAGAGATCATGAATAATAACCTATAATTCTTTCTTCATGAAGATGCTTCATGCAGTTTGCACAAGTTTATAAAAACACCTAATATGGATATCAAAAAATTAATATTTTAGTTTTTTAATTTATGGTTTTTGAAAGAGTTAAATACAAGTAAAAATGGAATTAGAATGTAAAGTTATACTGGATTATTTTTGTTAGAATGCACGTACTCAAAGGTCAATGACAAAGGCATTTTAAGAACGAAATTGTGAATGAACAGTTAAGGTGGAAAATTATCAAGTTTGGTAACACATGGACTTCTATACGTACAAAAAACCCTTTTTTTTTTCCTTGGTTTTATGGGTTTTGAAGTTTTGCATTGTATAGTCTAGTGGTGAGACCCCTCAACATGGATCCATAAGTGAACAAAAATTTTACTCAGTTATAGACTAATGTTACATATTATTCACTTATGGTCAATATTGCTCACTTATGGATCAACATTGCTCATTTATAGATCAATATTTAGTTATATTAGTTTTAAATCGTTAACATATAGACATAATTTACCATACCAGTTGGTAAAAACATTTCTAAATAAAATTGGCCAAATTGGAAAAAAAAAAAGTAAAGAAATTGTAATGCCCAATATGTAATTTCAATCCTGCCAAACAAGTAAACATGATGATTAAAAATGTAAATAACAAAGACTTCCAGCCATCCCTGGTTGGAAAATTCTTTTGATAAAAATAAATATGTAGTTGGAAGTTCTTATATGTGATTGAAACTGCATTTTTGTTTCCAAATGTTTGGGTACAAAAAAAGTAGAATTCTGAGCTTTCCGATGAATCTTATGGTTGGAATCGCCTGGAAGCTAGAAAGAAAACGAGTTAGGAGTTAATGGGGTACAGATGTGATACTAATCTATTGCTTTCCAATGTTCAAGTCAGATGATGTATATGTTTTGAAAAATGAGTAGAGAAATGGTTGTTTTGAGAGGCAGCTCTTACCTTGTAATGAAAGCTTATCTTTCTATTTATAAGCCTTTCACACTAATCCATGGGTCTTCTTTAACTTGGTCTTTTCCAAGCGGCATATTTGATTGAGCAAGAAAACGATCAATTGCACCATTTTAAGGTGTGTCTGAAGGGAACTTATTGTACCTATCTGAACTATTTAGATATATAAGTTCGATCAAAGTTTCCTTTATTTCCAAGTGGAATGTATATCTGAACGTAGATGGCCAGCCGGACTATTCTACTATGTAAATGTTCGAGTGGAACTTATTGTGTCCATTCGGACAACCATGAAAGAGTGGTCCAGTAACCTTGGTACAACAATTGAGCTTGATCAATCTCAACGCCCTTATCTTTTTTCATCTTGCTTGAACCCTGTAACCACTCTTCTTTGGTTATTTCATTTGCGACTTTATCTTTCCAATCAGACTATCTAAATTTTCTACTTGGAATAAATCTTCTATTTAGGCTTGATGGTGGTAATTTGTGTAACCGATTTTTAGGCTTCATGACCAGCCTTCTTGAACTTGATCATCATTACCTTTTTTTATTGGAATGTTATTACTTCAAATAGAATGGTCGGACACCTCATTCTTCATTTAATTATGTATATCCCAATTTAAACTTCTTAGGTGATAAAAATACCCATATACCAAACAAGTGCATACATTTATGTTTCCAAAATGGATGTGGCATACATGCAGTTGAAAGGTTGTCAGTTTACGTATATACATACATATATATATATATATACACACATACATATATATATCGTTCTTTTTTATAATGCATACAGGAGTTATTTGGTGGCCCTCCAAGTAAAGTTGCATAATATTAAACTAATGTTATATAGACTTTAACATATTCACTACGGCTCCTAATTTAATGGATGGACCCACCATTTAGTGTTGTTAACACAACCTAATTTGACCCATGGGGGTGTAAAGCAGCGCAGGTAGCTTTAACATATATATAGAGGTGTAAAAAGGGTAGTGCCGTGCTGGTCCGTTCGTGCTCATGCCAGTTTATTTATTTTTCGTGTTGTGCTCATACCGTGTCATTTAGTTTTTGTGCTGTGTCAAGCGTGCTATGGACCCAAACACTTATGTGCTCGTGCCGTGTT